>JACJUY010002651.1:50609-102021 GCA_014220935.1 Platorchestia sp. MABIK | reverse complement strand
TAGTCTGGAGGCAGCTTTTCTCAGGTCTTGTGGAGGTCCGCGGCTTGCCGCTGGGATCACCACACGTTGCTGTGCGTATACTTATCCTTCTCCTTAGTATTTGGCTAAGGGAACTGAAGTTACAGCTTCAGCTACCATACCTCTAGTAGTGCCGAAAGAAACGACACTACAATTTTACGACGAAGATTTCGAATCTCCAAAGTAAATTTGAACTTTACAAGTGCTCTGAAACCCAGATGGCGTATTCTACAGTTAGCTGTCCTCCATTCTCCGTTGAAGTGGAAACAGTGAGTGAATTTCTACAACGATTAAAAGTACAGTGTGCAGACGCTCTTCAGAAGGCGGGAAACAATGGCGGTAAAAAATCTAGTAATTTAGTTAAAGCTTTGCCTGTAAACATCAATACTGATCTACAGCAAAGAATTAAACCTACGTTACTCACTGATGCTACGAATGATGAACTAGAAGAGAAGTTAATACAGGAATTCAAAGTCAAGAAATCCATTGTCGATGCATCTTTTACATTTCTAAACAGAGAGCAAGGTGTTAATGAATCCATAGAAAGCTATGCTAAAACGTTAAATGACTTAGCATCTGCGTGCAACTACGATAACTGCTGCCGTGATCGTCTATTGAGAGATGCTTTCGTTGGTGGTTTACATTCAGCGCAAGTTTTCAGTGCAGTTCTACAGAAGTGTGATACCAAGTCATTCAACGAATGTGTTGAACACGCAAAACTCATCGAACAGTTAAACGATCCTCAAGATACAATTCGTGAGGATGCATCTTCATCGTTTTTCACAACAGACAAATTACAGCCGAACTACAAATTCATCCGTTGCGGAGCTAGGCAGAAGCACCTTGGAATGAATTGCTATGATTTGAAATTGAAATGCAAAAAATGTGGGAAAATAGGCCACATTTCTCAAGTCTGCAAATCTACGACGGCAGCACGGCCTTCTCCGACGGAGCCTACGCGAGGGGAACCTACACGAAGGGGACCTACACGTGGAGAATTTGACGCAGCTCGCACTTACATAGTGCAGCCGGAAAGGAGCGGTTGTCACTGCCACGTCGGAAGAGAAGATGGGTCAATGAAGAGTTCACGTGAGCCTCTACAGCGGAAGAACGAAGTTATTCTACAAAAGCCTAGAAACGACAATGGTGACGGTAATTCTATACATAATTTTTCTCATAATCACTTGAATGTTTCTCATTTTTTATAGTAAACACCACTGTAATTCCCGTTGCAAGAGCGCCTACAATGTTAAAATGCAATTTAAACGGTAAACCTGTTGAATTTCTTCTGGACAAAGGCAGTGCGGTCTCGATCATTTGTGAAAGAGATGCACTTGCTGTTGGTGCTGTAATAAATCCTACGTGTAGTTAAGTGCTCGGATACAGTGGTGGCTCTGTAAATTAGCTTGGTCAATCTTCAATAATCATTAGTTATAAAGACGTCAGCTTTTATTGTAAGGTTCTCATTGTGGAAGATGATAGAATCAACTTACTTGGTGCAGTGTCGTACTATCGACACAACTTGAGGTATTGTAGCAGAAGCTTTAACTTCACTTCAGTTCCCTAAGCCGCAAACTCGGGTGAAGGATAAGTATACGCACAGCAACGCTCCTAATAATGTACTAATTCCATCGGTGACAGATCTTCCTTATAATAAGTCGTGCTCGGAAGTCAAACAAAGACTTTCCGGGGCTCGTAAAGTTCGCAAAGGCAAGACACCATAAAGGACTTGCGTCGGTCAGAGTTCCGGCCGTTTATGGCTCTTCCAGCTCCAAGACATGCGAAACCCAAGTGCAACAAAGACAATCGGCGGCGCCTGCCTTGCAAGGCTCACTGCGAGATATAACACTTGGTCAAGATATTTGTTCTAGACTCAACGTAAATGATGTCATTCTTGATAAATGCGACACTATGAACAAAACGGATTGTCATAGTTTGCCGAGAAGCTTGTCTGGGAAATATGATTCGTACTTGTCATCTGATTCACAGTCTAACGTTAGAGATACCGTTCATCTTGATGTGTTGCCTTATGCAGTTCCCGTATTTTGTAAAGCACGCCCTGTTCCTGTAAGACTTGAGGCCAACATTTCCTAAAAATCGTCGATTTTTTTCAATTAGGCTTACGTCTATGAAAATTTGCCGACTACTAGATCTCTAAATTCCTAACAACTTCTCATGAACAAGTTTTTTGTATTAGGGTATAGAAAATGATTTATCATAAAAACTATATATATATATAAAAAACATTCGTTCGGATATTTCCGAAATTTACACAGCTAGAATGCTATTTGTTTCATTTGAAAGTATGTGTGTTCCAAAATCCTATCAAACCTGCTTTTGCATTCAAATTCATTCCGAATTAATAATTTTTTTTTTAAAAAGGTAGGGTAATAGTTAAAATTTTAGGATAAAAAAGGCTACGGAAAGTTTCGCGTGAATTTTTTTGAAAATCTACGTTGATAGGATTTTAGAGCACACATTTCACTTTCAAATGCAACAAACAGCATTGCTCTAGCTTTGTAAATTTCGGAGATATCCGAACGAACGTCTTGAAAACTTACATTGTACAGGAACGCCGATTGAAGTTATAAGTCTACGTAAAAAATGTAACCTAAAAATTTTTGAAAATCAACATTGATAGAATTTTGGAGCACACATAATAATTTCAAGTGCAACAAGCCGCATAAATATATCTAAAAAATTGGCGGAGATATGTGCGTGTCAGTGTTGTAAACCAAGGCGCTCCGCTTCCCCAGATGGTCCAGCGGAGGAGGTAGGGGGGGGGGCGGCGGGGGGGGCAGGGGGCAGTGGGGAGTCGTAACGGACCTTTCTAAAGTACTGTTACATACTTTCAATTCAATTAGATAATGATTTAAAATCAAAATTTACACACTATTACAGCAAGAAAGCCGAACAAGTGCGGCTGTGTCGCCGTACCTTCAATTTATCTCTAACCACCTGCACTTTCCCACTTCTGGGGGGCACTGGAGTTGGAAGACGCTCCTAATATTTCTACAGAGAATCGGGAACATATCTTAAACTATTTTAAAGCAATAAAAAAAATCTGATAAATCGAATTTTTGACTGAAAATGCTGGAAAATGGTGCCCTTAAAGACTCTGTCAAAACCGAACTGGAGCGCTTGCAGAGTATGGGTAAAATTTTTAAAGTGTATGATAGCCAATGGACATCTCCTACCATTAATATTCCAAAGTCTGACGGCAGTGTGAGAATCTGTGGAGATTTTTTCAGCCTCCATTAACAATTTTCTGAATCCCGTTCGATCTGTACTACCTGTCATTGATGATGTAATTTCTCAAGTCGGAGACGCGAAGTTTTTCTTCAAAATTGATTTGTCAAATGCGTTTCTGCAAATTCCGTTGGACGAAGAGTCAAAAAAGTTTACAACCATTAACACTTCGGAAGGTCTATTTATGTACAATTACTTACCTAATGGATTGCGTGCAAGCCCTGGCATTTTTCAAGCGTTCATGGATAGGACTCTTTCTGGCATCGATAACATCATTGTGTACTAGGATGATTTACTCATTTTGACCTCTTCCTATGATGCTCATTTGGAAGTTCTTGACAAAGTCTTGTCTGTCCTCAAAAATGCTGGAATTCACTTAAATCTTTCTAAATGTGCCTTTCTAGCTGATCGTGTGTCTTATCTAGGGTACGTTTTCGATAACAAAGGTGTTCACCCTAATTCTGAGAAAGTAGACGCAATTCTCAATGCTCCTGTTCCCAAAAACCTCAAACAGTTGCAAGCTTTCATTGGATTGTGTAATTTCTACAGTCGTTTTGTACCCAATTTTTCTCATGTCATGCATCCTACGTATTCGCTACTTAAGAAAGATGTACCTTTCCGGTGGACTCCAGAACAGGATAAAAGTGTCCAAATAATCATGGATATCTTTCGTTCGCATAAACCTCTAAAATTGTTTGATCCCAACCATGAAACAATCCTTGAAACGGATCGTTCTGGTTATGGGGTTGCTGCCGTACTCATCCAACGCGTTGGTCCTTCTCATGATTGGTTTCCAGTTCAATTTGCTTCAAGATCTCTCAATAATGCAGAGCGAAACTATTCTAATATCGAAAGAGAGAGTCTTTGTGTTGTTTTCGGCGTCGAAAAATTCAAGAAATTTCTTCTTGATTCTGAGTTTATTATTCATTACGATCAAAAACCAGTTTGTAAATATTTTGCACATAACAAGGGTGTTCTTCTCAATTGTTCCGATCGTTTTCAAAGATGGGCTCTCAGACTTTCCCAGTTTGACAATGTTTTCAGCTATTCGAAAGGTGAATGTAACGTTAATAGCGATCGTCTCAGTAGGCTCCCCCTACCCTCAACTGTAACAGAACTAGAACCGTACCAAATGATCTTTGCAGTGAACTCTCTCGATAAAACTCCTATTACGTGTGAAAACATAAAAACTCATACTTTAATAGCTAACTATGTTAACTCAAACAGTACACAAAGTTTGGCATGCCTCCTAAACCTAATCCTAATTTGTTTAAATTTAAGAACCTGCTACCTCAGATGACCATCATGAAATGTTGTATACTTTATACAGGGTTTTAATTCCCAAGTCATTACGTAGTTCAGTTCTTGATACATTTCATGATGAACATCCTGGCATTTGTGGCATGAAGTCCTGGCCAGATCTGTTATTTGGTTTCCCGGAATGGACAAAACTATTGAAGACATCGTAAAATGTTGCCCTCAATGTTAATTAAATCGGGCAAAACCAAAGTCTAAAAATGCAGAATGGCCTACTACGTCTCGTCCTTTTGAACGTATTCATGTTGATCACTTTTTCTACGAGAATAAAATTGCTTTCATTGCTGTAGATGCATGATCTAAATATATTGAATGCGAAGTGGTCCATCCACGAGTGTGTCAGATACTATTGATGCTTTGAGAATGATTTTCAGCAGAAATGGGTTGTGTGATGTGCTCGTAAGTGACAATGCCTCTAACTTTTCATCTCAAGACTTTAAAGATTTTCTAATTTCCAACAGCATTGAGCACCTCACACCTCCGCCGTACTCTCCAGCAAGCAATGGTCAAGCTGAGAGGGGGGTAAGAGTCATTAAAGACCCGTTGAAAAAACTCTTTTCTTCCGAATCCTTCAAATCCCGTCTTGCAGAAGCGTTATTTCAATCACATTGCATTCCTCATAGTGTCACAAAAATTGCTCCCTCTGTTGCGCTGAACAATCGTAAATTTGTTACTTCCAGAGATAGAGTTCATTCTAATATTCTGTGTCTAGGTCTAAGCCTATGTCTGTAACTCAATTTGATGTCGGTGATCATGTTCTTGCTCTGAATTTAAGAAATGGTCCCAAGTGGCTGAAGGGGATTATTGTTGGTAAAGTTGCTGTCAATATCTTTCATGTTCAAATATTAGCATTAAATGTAATTTGGAAAATACACTCAAACCAGCTGCTTCATATTTATAGTAATTTGGGATCTATCGTAGTAGAGCGGCGGAACCTCCTGCGTTGCAACCTGTTGGCAGTTCACCTGTACAAAATGAACCTCGTAGATCTGGTAGAATAATTAAACCTGTAATACGAATAGGTTGCTGAGCTCTTCCTTCCTTTCATCATATTTTCATCTAAACGGAGGGAAATTTTTGTATCTCGGAGTGAGCCTTGCATGGCAAGCGCCGCCGGATGTCTTATTGCGCTTGGCTTCGGATTTCACAAATGTAGGAACATGCTGACGGAAGTCCTTGTTACGCTTTGCCTTTACAAGTCTTTGTTTGACTTCCGGGCACTGCTAGTTTTAAGGAAGGTCTGTCACCGATGGAATCAGGACAAGATAAGGAACGTTGCTGTGCGTATACGTATCCTTCTCCTTAGTATTCGGCTTAGGGAACTGAAGTTGCAGCTTCAACTACCATACCTCAAGTAGTGCCGAAAGAAACGACACCATTGTTTCTTAATTAATGAGCCTGCATGTAGTCACCTTCATCTTTCATAGTCCCATTGTCTCACAACAGCCGTCGACTGCTGCTTCAGCGACTTCTGGTCTAGGTCCGAAGCGAAATACTCGAGCTGGCGAATATTCCTCGGTTGTGTTCGTTATTCGTACGGACTGCTTAATTCGTATCATTTGGCTTATCGTACTCCCACAGAGGAATGCATTCTTTGCTATCTTCTTTAAGTTTCTTTGAGATATATGTTCCATCTCTGAGTGTTTAGTTCAACACTCGTTGTATCTGTGTGATCGCATCCTTCCTACCCTCATTCGATCTGGTTGAATCCATTTTCTAAAATTTAGAACTGATTTTTAAAAATAAATACATCTATAAATAAATCTTCTATAAATCCACCCAGGGGAGATACTGTGAGGTTATCTGAGCTATAGACCCTTCAGGAGGGGATACAACTATTGATTGTATCTATGAGAAGTAGCGCTCCCAGGGGGAAAATGTATGGTCCTGAGCTGAGAGCTAAGGAGGCTATCACTTGGATGAAATTAAATATTTTTTTGTTAAGGACAATATTTTATCGGTTCACTGCTGTCCTGTTTATCAGCACCTCTGACTGTGTTCTTCAACTTTTATATGGTTTCATTTCCTTCTTTCTTATCCTCCTGTTTCTATGCGCACGGGATCCTTCGCCTTCATCCTTCCTCTCTTTAAACATCTTTGTTGTGGTAAAGGGAGGCTAAAACTAATTTAAAATAAATCTGCACCATAGACAGACCTTCGGAACTTCAGTATTTCGTACCCATTTCGCTTCTTACCGCTTTCATGCCTTCTTCTCTTTCTTTGTCTTTTCTTTTCCTTTTCAACTTTCTGGTTTCATGCACAGGGTGTCCTGTTTGGGAACACACCTTGTGCGTTGGTTCCGAGTTTTCTCCTTCCATACTAAATGGTTCCTTCGTTTTGCCATCTTGATATCGCCTATTTGACGCTAAGGAGTCTTAAACTAATA
This sequence comes from Platorchestia sp. MABIK, assembly GCA_014220935.1. Taxonomy (NCBI): domain Eukaryota; kingdom Metazoa; phylum Arthropoda; class Malacostraca; order Amphipoda; family Talitridae; genus Platorchestia; species Platorchestia sp. MABIK. The sequence continues at coordinate 95,051 of JACJUY010002651.1, read as the reverse complement.
TTATGGTTATGTTAGCTTAAAACAAATTTTTCGCTTAAATATTAACCTAGTTTAGTTACTGTTAGTTGATCCCTTATGCATCGGTTACGAAAATGAAAAACTATGAAATTTGCGCTTGAAGATCTTGGTAGTTCAATGCTGAAGAGGCGAGGTGACCCAACTTTAGATCACGGCTAAAAAGCCCGCGCTATTGAGCCACACAATAGCTTCTACATTTTAAAGTTTTTCTTCTTCGTCTTCAACCTCAGTTCTCAAACTTTCCTTCGCTGACTCCATTCCGGTGGCGTCTTTCAAATTTTGTCATCAGTGAGTTTTGTCACCTTCGCATGCACATGCACACACTCTCTCATAAACACACACACACACACACACACACAAATACACACAACAACACACACATCTATTCAGCCACACACGATCGCACATGCACATAAATGTCCCATCCACACATGAGCTCACTCAGCTACACAACGTCTACAAATTTACACGTCTCGCAGATTCACAAATTCTGACTACAACCAGCAGCTCAACACGGAATATTCACCGCTGTAAAAGTTTTAAATGTGTTTAATGACGGGGAAATTTCATCTCGGTGGATTTGAACTTGAGTTTTCTTCTCAAAAAAATTTGGACCTGAATTATTTTCAAACAATTTTACAATAATGCCAGTTTAATGATACCGATTCCATACGATGCCCTGAAAGTAATTGAACATATCAGGATCCACTAGTAGATACGCATAGTTAAAACTGTCCAATAGAATAGTTGTCTCTTGAACAGTACTGGGGTTGCACTTGTGGAAATTAACTGTTACCCTTGCCTGAACTTCACATGGTTGTTTCAATATTAGTATACTTATGCAGGGTGTTTCAGAAAAAGAGGTACAAAATCGCGCACCAAGTAGAAATGCCCAAGTAAAGATTTGCTCTTCTATGAAATTTTCTGAAAAAAATCGGGTTTTTGAGATGTTAGCTTTTTTTGTTTTAGAGGATGAAATTTTATGACACAACTACTCGCAATAGTCATTTTGAATGTACTCTAAAAAAATTGCTGAAATGTGTTCCTACATCAATGCACTTTTCAAATTTTAGCCTTAACGACTGCCGGATATTAGGAAACACGTCTGGCATTTTGAAAATCTCACCAGCAGCCACTGCAATTCTGGCCACGAGATCTTCCTCAGATTCAATGGGTGTAGCATAAACAAGGCTTTTCATGTGTCTACAAAAAAAAGAAATCGAGTGGAGTCATGTCAGGAGATCTAGAAGGCCATGCAACAGGACCACTTCGCCTGATCCACCTATTTGGAAACTGACCATTCAGGTAATTTTGGACACTAATATGGTAGTGTGCAGGAGCACCATCATGCTGGAACCACAATTTTCTTCTTATTGCTAGTGGTAGCATTTCGAGTAACTCGGGAAGCACTTCTTCTAAGAAAATTCTGTAATTGTTCCCGTTGAGAGGCAATGACATAATAGGAAGCCAGATAATTTGTTTACGGATGATACCAGACCAAATGTTAGTACTGAACCGTTGCTAGTACGAATGTCCACGCACGATATGAGGGTTTTCAAGTGCCCATTCATGTTCATTGTTTCAGTTAAACATTCCCCTCACGAGTGAATGTTGCTTCATCCGAAAACATTATACACGTTTCGAGAAGTTAGGTTCCTGCAATTCTTTATAAAGGTAACTATCTGTAAATTGCACTCGTAATTCATAATCTCGAGGATTCATTACCTGAACCCTTTGAAAGATGGAAATTATTATCCTTCATGATTCTCCAAACACAATAGTGGCCCTGTAATCCCAGAGCTGCTGCAACTCTACGCGTTTTAGCTCTTGGATTATGATGAAAAGAATCTAGCACAGCCTCCTCAACATTTTCATCCCATGGGCGTCGTTTCTCTTCTGTTAATTTCGAAACTCCCATTGTCACGTAGCCTCCGGTGTAAATTTGTAAAAATTCTATGACCAGGTATGTATCGGTTAGGCAACCGCTCTTGACACTACCTAGCTGCCTGTCTCGAATTGCCATTAGCAGCACCAAAAGCAAGGTGTATATCTGCCAATTCAGCATTTGTTGAACGGTTCATGTTACCGGCGTCGTGGTCTCTTTGAAACTGAACAGTACCAACCAGGCAAGCAAGAAGTAACTTGGTAGCACGATATGGAACATTCTAAAACCTTCTTGCTAAAAATTTTTTACTAAATATCACTAGAACTAAATTTTGTTATTGTAAAACCTTGTGAAGTAAAAGTGTTTGGAACGTAAAGTTTAAAGAAATATTGCGAGTATTTGTGGAATTAAATTTCATTCTATCAAACCATAAACTGCTAATATCTCAAAAACCCGAATTTTTTTCAGAAAGTTTCATAGTAGGAAAAACGTTTATTCGACCTTTTTCTACTTGGTGTGCAATTTTATACCTCTTGTTCTGAAACACCATGTATATTCAGTAATATTTGTGTTCTTGACTTTACTTGTCGGTAATCGCCATTTTACCTTCGAGAAAATAGACTTTCATTAATTTTTGCCCAACATTAATCCATTAGATTCATTCTTCAAATGCAAAAAAAATTAAATTGAGAAATGTCCGCGTCTGATTAAGAACAAACGGGCATCCAAGTTCAATTGTTCAACGAGCTCGTTCTATAATATCTTGGCGAGGATTTTATAGCCCTAAAAATGAGCTTTTTGCTTCATGATAAATTAACTCATCTGAAAAGTTGTCTTGATAACCAGAACTCCGAGAATTTGATCGTTAAGGATGAAGTGTCTTCACAATTAACAAATCACTATTACATGAAGTTTTTTTCCATAGAAAATTGAATATTTTGTCCATCCTTCAATACACTAATTTACACTTTTGTAACTTTGAAATAAAATGAACATTGAAACGGTTCACCTTTAACTGAATCATTATTTATTTTTACTATGACCATGTGGAAGAACAGAAATTCTGGTCTCCTCATGTCTTTTTTTTTGTCTTGCGCAGAAAATAGGAATTGTCTCGACGTCGAGGAATGTAAAATAAATGGTGTTGAACCCCAGAGTTTTCGATTAAACAGCTTCCTCTGTGAAATCCCATTTCTTCAGGACTAGAGGCTTCCAGTATCGTAAAATTTTCGATGATTTGTGTCTAAAGAAATGTTCAGGCTCCCAATACCACGCACTAGAGTTCTTGTGTTGGAAAGATTTTATTCGCACATGGATATTGCCAGTCTGAAGTTTATAAATTGAAAACTCGGTCTGCTGACCGAATTTTATTCATGGAATATTATTATGCAAATGCGGCCGAGTCATCTGTTCGCTACCGTGTTTGTTTACAAAATTTTGATGTATAATGTTTTACAATAACTTCATAGTTCAAGCATTGCAATTTCTGTTTCCGTTAACGCAAATTTTAAAAGTAGCTTTGCTCGAGACCCTTGATGCATTCATGTTCGGCTTAGCTGTGTGCTAATCCATTGAAATAGATATCGCACTGTTTGAGGTTTTGATACGAAAACTATGAAAATAAAAACGAAAATAACTGCTGATGATCGTGATTGAGAGTACACATACCATGCTCATTGATGTGCACGTGCTGGTATTGGTGCTAGCTCAATAGAAGAGAACAAACTTATTCATTAATAACGTTTCTGTAGGCGCAGTGTAATTTAGAAGTGTAACACCAGCGTCACATCACTCTCCTTCACAGCCAACTTCGTCAACCGCTTTTCCAGGTGTTAAATGAATTCTAGAGACCCTCTAGGTGACAAAGAGTTCCTTCTCGTCGAGGCATTTCGTTTCTCAAAATTTCGAATTTTGTACGGGAGCCTCATGTCCTCGTCTGTCTCTGCTCCGAAGTTCAGCTCCCGGCGCCCATCGACAGCATGACGGATGATTGTGTCCTTGCACCACCGTGTCGTCCAGTGGAGCAGAGCAACAGATGCAGGCTTCTTTTAAAAATGGAGAGCGTCAAGCACCTTTTATTCCAGTTCACTGACTCAACGAGGAGACTTTGCGTCGCAGTCGTGAATTGAATTTGTTCATATCGTTGAATTATTTGGTTTTTGTTCTAGTCAGCATGTTATCACTACGCTCTGTGAGTTAGCACGTTATCTTTCGGATGAATAGTTTTACTAGTAAATCGTATAGAAGTAGTGTAAAACGACACTCTTATCAGAAGCTAACTGCTTGTTTTGTGCATAGTTAAAGCACCTTATAAATTTCACAACGTCTCTTCGAAGTTAAAGATGCTGATATTAACCTACTGACGTTGAGAGGAAATGAAACTTTTACTATGCGACTGATGACGATCCCAAGCAGGTAGGAATATTTAATGAAGCGTGTTTTGTGAAGAAGCTAGAAGCTTCTTCAGCACTTTATTTGATGTCTGCAAACTTCAAAAAGACGGCCAATATAAAAATAACGCAACCAACGACGCATCATTCCCTCTCGATTCGAGTTTCACTTCTGATGGATAGAGCGATGTTGCCTGAGACACTGGGCCGTTTACAAAAAATTGTGCACGGAAAAAATTGGATAAAACTGTGGGAAATAACCGTTCAACTAGACGAGAAATTAAACACCTGAACATCAATGATCATTGTAATTGGCAAAAAAAATTGTCAGCAGAGTGTAAATGTATTTTCAAGGATGAGCAAGGTTAATTATGCCAAAATAAACAGGAATGAGCTGAAATGACTACGTGAACATCGCAAAAATTCTTCTTACTGTCCGCTAGTAAATATGGCAACAGTTACCCGTTTTTCAATGAAAACATGCATAAGCGCAAGTTTTCGAATAACCATCAATCTCTGAAAATTTTACACCTATGTGACCTTGCTGTTTCCGCGGTAGCTTTGATTCTATGTCCATAACGGTATGCTTTTGCGTAATTATTCAGCTTCTCATGAGCCTCTAATGAATATCGACCATCAAATTGCAGAATATGCGACATTAACCTTCGCTCGACGAGGATTCCTTATTTATTTTTTCAGGGCAAATGAAAAGTCGACCTGAATTCCAAAAGCATTTTTGAATTCTGTCGAGAAAAGAATATTGCAATACTGCTGATTGCTTGTTTTCAGAAGAGAATTTTTCATGCTTCTAATTACGAGAGCACATAAAATGCCGCTAATTGCAGGCAGTCTGCGAGTTGGAACGTGGCAACCGCGGCCTGTTGCCATGACGTGCCGCTCAAAAACCTTCAGTGCTCACATCGGGAATGTTTCTTTCATCTTATCATGAGTCCAATTCCTGTGGAATTTTTTTATCATGCATGTATTAAAAAATGATTCAGTTTTAGATCTGTGGAAAACTAGTGCGGGATTACCGGTAAAGATGGTTGTGTGCATGTTGTAATCATCCCTAAGATTCGGTCGGGAAATTGTCAATAATTCCAGTGCAAGTGAAAATTGTTGCACGTTTTGAAAAGTATTTTTCTGTCGCTTCTGCTAAAAAAAACATAATTGGCAAACCGATCAGATCAGGAACTTTCTGTGAGAGAGTACAAAAAAACAATCAAATCAAGCACACACCCTATGGAATTTTCATCCCTTTGAAGTGATGCAGTAAAGTTCAGCTACAGTACACGTCGAGTCATCCCGCTTAGTGTAGGTTAGATGATCATATTTCACATGAAAACTCTAAATAACTCAGGCTGCCTGTTTCGAGACATAACGAGCGCCGTTCTCGAAGCGATCGGCATATCTGCATTAATCCTTAGCCAAGTCGATAGATGTTCGTCTCAGAAGCCCACCTCAGGTGTGCGTCTTTAATTTTCGTTGTCCCAAGTCCAGACATGTTCGGAGCTTTTAATTGGAGCAATGGTCTCGTTGTTTCTTCGTGGTCTCCTTTTTACTGTGTTTTCAATTAGAGAATTCCTGATTTGCCCCAACAATGCGAGGGTTTCAGTCATGCTTTATAGGGAAGGTGCTTTATGGTCTTAGTCATTGTCTCGGACATTCAGAAGCAGCAGCGGCAGCACTATACGTTAACGTTAGAAGACTTGGCAACTTCGTGCAGCCATTCGTGTCGTAACGTGCAGCCATTCGTGTCGTGACTTGATGTGTGGACCACATTAGGTATGTGCATGATGGGTCAATTGGTTTGGATTGAGTGAGGATATTTTTCAAAGGCTTTATTTCTGACCTCTGTGCGTAATTTTGAATGATTAAACCGAGTAATTCGATTTACGAAGCTTGAATTTCAATCTATTTCTGTAGAATGTAAGTTTTTTTACAAGGTTCTACCATAGGTCAGTTCTACCGAGGTTCTACGTCAGTTTACGCTTTGCTCACGAGCACTAGCTTAACGACAATAATTTCATATCAAAAGATATAAAAGGTAACCTTCAAGTGATTTATGTCTCATGGTTAAGCCATTAGCTTTCTCGGAAATTTTACTGGTAGTATAACTTCGATTTGCTTGAAGCATAGAAGCTCATTCGAAATACACATACTTGTTATGCTAAATATCCGGTTATTTTTCATCAACATGCAGTGTCGTACGGGTTGTACACATTTATTTTGGCAGTGGCGGTATTGTTACGTTCGTCTTGATTTGGTGAGGCGCAATAATCTAAGCTATTTCTTCAGTCTTGAACTAATTTTGCATCGAGTGAACTGTTCCTTAGTTTTTCTTCAGGTACTAGAGAAGCATTGATTTTGTACTTTCCATGCGGAGTCTGTTTATTTAACATATAGAAATTTTTGTCGAGCAATGCTATGTCATATTTCTTATAACTCAAAGAAGTATTTTACAAATTTAATTTCTACGCAATATTGTATCGATAAAATTGCATATTTCTGATTCAAGACATGTGTGAATAGTCTAAACTGTGATTGAACAAGTTCCACTTTACTGTACATGTCCAGTTTTTGTGCACACCACACAGCATTTGCAGTTAATGTGTGTGTGCGTGCGAGTGTGTGTGTGTCTGTGTATGTGAGTGGGTTCGCCCTTGTGGCTGTGCTGGTTATTAAGCAGACCATATCTTGTAATCCTCTAGAAACCGAAAATAATTTTCAAGATTTTTTATTTTGATTTCCTTAGCGTGATGACATGTGTTGAACAAGGCATTTTATACAGTATTCGCAAGACATCAGGATCCTGCTACCTGCGCAAAATACTTGATACTCGGAGCGGGATTGCATGCGATGCCATCAATTGCAGTTCCGTACCTTTAATCAAGGGCAATTTTTTAACCACCAAAAATTCATGCCTTTGATTTCTCCTTTGCGAAATCTGCACTATTTGAGTTCGATCCCCTTCAAAAGTTTTTTGATGCATGCATTATATCGTGCAACAGCTCTGCTTTCTTTATCTCTAGGAAGGAAAAGGACTTGATCGTTTCATCTTTGTTAGGAACAGTAGCTACATAATTCAACTGGGAACTGGCTTGGAGGGAATATACCCTACTGACTAAAATTGTGGGGGCACTTTTTAAATTTAGAAATTTATTAAGTATTTGAATTCAATTCTTGGTGAAACAAACGAATGATTCTTAACGTCCCTCCTAATATACTGCTTAAATTTCTGATGTCAGGAAAAGATAGAGGAATATATATGTAAGCAAATCAATTTTAATAACGAAAACAAGCTGGCCAAAATTTTGATACCAACATAAAATAATTGCTTATATGTTTTATAATAGTTATATATAATGAACATTTTCCTGTAAAAATTTTCAAAATTTAGTAAACAGATCCTTATTCTCTATTACAGCTGTACATCTGCTGCAAGATTTAATAAGATGAAGATATTCTGCTGAGTAATTTCCGATCATTCCTGTTGACGTGGCCTCTTCTCAGGGGGATACAACTATTGTATCTATGGGAATTAGCGCTCCCAGGGGGATTATGTGAGGGCCCGAGATAAAAATTAGGTGGGCTTTCATTTTGTTAAAATTTCATAGGTTTTTGTTTTGTTACGGACCAGCGTTTTTTCGGTTCACTGCTGTCCTGTTTTTCAGCACCTACTACTTTCTCCTTCTACTTAGACCTTGTTTCATGAACTTCTTTCTCATCTTACTGTTTCTATGCGCTTTCTGCATAGATTCCACGTTCCATTAACTCCATGCTAAATGGTGCCTAATTTCTTCCTCTCTTTGGATCTCATTTGTTGAGGATAGGGAGGCTAAATTAACCAATAATCTAATCTAATCTGTTGACGTGGCCATAACACGTGTCCCTCGAGTGTGGCCAAGGTTCTCAATCGGGTTCTGGTCTGGGCTCTGAGGTGGCCAGTTCATGACTTACAAATTTGGCTTGTTTAAATATTCCATCAGCAAATTTGTTTTTGTGATAAAATTCTGAATAAAAATAGAATAATAACTCGTTGAGTGGAAAAACAAGATATTCAAACATGTTTTTGAACATTGCTGCATTTACTCTTGTATTCAATCAGACCAGAGAAGTAATTCTTCCTCTGGAAAACTTGCCAAAAACAGCGACACTACTGATTCCAAACTTAAGATTTTTTGGGGCTTACTAGCTTGATAATCTTTCACCATTATATTTTCTTAGAAATGTTTTACTATTAGAGTCAAATAAGTTGAACTAACTTTCGTTGCACAGAGAAGACATTAGAGCAATTATTTGAGCACTTATCAAAATTCCACAAGGCATGTTTACTAGCAAATGCTAGTCTCAGTTTTTTTTATTTCTTTTTGACCAGTGGTTTCTTCAAAGGTGATCGAGCGAACATGCCTATTTCATTTAAACGTCTGTTTAGCTTTCGTAGACACGTCCATGCCATTTTCGGCATAACCTTCAAGAAAAATACAAGCTCCGGTTTTAAATTTACCGTTTAAAGCCTGTCTTCTTATGATTCTGTCCTCTTTGCGGGTTGTCTTTCTTGGTCTACTAACTTTATTTGATGATGAAAGGATTTCGTTACAAGTTTTTTAGTACAATTATTATTTTCTTAACACACACATCGATTTTGGAACACTTTGGCATGGCGGTATATGATACTGCGGTAACTTCCTTAAGCACACTATTTATTATTTAGCCTAACAGTTGAGTTTGTAGGATTTTCAGTAATTTAAAGCTCTAAATTTTGCATTTTTCTACCTTTATCCCATAATTTTGGCCAGTTTGTTTTCGAAGTCAATATTAATTTGCTATATACTTTTTACATCTTGGTTTAACATCTGAAATTTAGGCATTATATTAGAAATACATTTAGAACCATTTATTTGCGTTTCACAAAAACTAAATTCAAATATTTTTGAAATTTAAAAAGTGCCCTGCAATTATTCTGGCCTGGAGGGAATGTGCATGAAATGACACTGTTGAGTAAGAACGTTAGTATTCGTTCGATCTTTCACTAGAAATTAATGTTGAATAGCGTTGGAAAGAAATGAATTTGGTCCTGCATGCAAATGAAACACTTCCGTGAAGCATCTGAATGTACGTGAGCAAATAGGTTGCGTTACTAGCTGGCCGTACCTTGTTCCAAAAAGGCTGTTGAAAAAAGAATGATTTGAAATAGAAATGATAATTATAGTTTGCTATCCACCTATTAATGGTAAAGCGAATGATTTGAAAATGTAATAACAGTTATAGATGCAAAGCACAGGTGTTTAGAAGTCAAGTAAAGTTTCACAACAATAGCACAACGGCTAATCACCGCATTGAAACGGTGTGGGAGAAGTTGATTGAGTCCGCGAAGCAAGCGAGATCTTATGCTCTTCTTATTTTTGTTTACCTAGGAGCTTCTTGAAACCTGAGGGTGAGTGCACATGAGCGCATTACAGGGTGAGTGCACATGAGCGCATTACAGGGTGAGTGCACATGAGCGCATTACAGGGTGAGTGCACATGAGCGCATTACAGGGTGAGTGCACATGAGCGCATTACAGGGTGAGTGCTCATGAGCGCATTACAGGGTGAGTGCACATGAGCGCATTACAGGGTGAGTGCACATGAGCGCATTACAGGGTGAGTGCACATGAGGCGCATCGCTTGTGGAGAAAACATTCACTGGTGGAACAAATTAGGCTAAAGTGTTATGTCGGCCATATATATTATTGGTAAACGCCCTGGTTCTCCATTCCTGCATTTTTTCGTCTTTATTTACTTGGACTTTGGTAAGCAATGGGCTTACACGTGCCAAGAATGTTAACATTCCATTGAAGAATCACTGCTTTCTACGCCTTTAATGTTGGTGTATATCCCCAGTTCGATTTCATAACTTCATAAGTGGTGAGGAAAGGGTAGAAAATCAAGTATAAAAAGTGACTAATCGAATTTCCAGGACTAAAGGTTATCGTATATTATCTATGATGAACTTGTGTACCATAAAATGTATCCATGAACCTGAAATGAAACGATTCGTGGATTTCCAGATACTTTCGGCTACCTTCGTTACAAAGTCAAATGTAATTCCTAGCCTTTTGCATGTTTCTCTTTGATGTGCATGAGATGATGTGACTGCAATAACCTAAATAAAAGGTATTGGCATCTGGAGAAGTCGAAGCACGGTTAAATGCATTTATTTATCTAGCTATTAATCTTTTACTCTTCATATCAGTGATCTCTTCGTTGAAATTCCTTCGCATAGTTACTACAAAGGTCAAATGCAGTAGAGATGATAACTTTCTTCCAACACCAAATTTACTGTGTGGTTAGGAAGCAATTAACTATCTTAGTGAACCGGCTTCTGTTCTTCGTAACATAGGTTTCATTTAATGCAAAAAATCGTTGTTCAACAATAAAAAACTATCACTCCATTCAACGAGTAACTCTCATGTGTTAAGAGAATAATTTGATGATACCCAAGACAAAAAAAAAATGTATCAAGTGTAGAATACTTAAAAATTACGTGTAACCTACTGCTGAAATGGTCATACTGCATTTTTCATTCATTCTTATTCAGAGTTAAAAATTGCAAGAATGTAGTAACTAAGGGCTTTATGCTTTTGAATTCATGGAATAAGAGCTTTCAAATAGATAAGGTTTTATTTTGTAAGATGCCGTTTTCATAAAGCTATAGCAAAAGTTTAGCTCATTTTCAAGTCAAAGGGAAATACCACAAGGAAAATATAGAACGGTATGATTTCATGGGGGTCAACCCAGCGATTTTTTATTTTTGATCCGATTGTTCTGAAATCTGGCTAGTATTTGAAATTTTTAAAAATAAACACATTCTACTTCTGTAACTTTTTCGATTTGGGGGTAAGGTTTTGAGAAAATTTGAAACATTAGTTTTCTGTCTTTTTATCGGATGTTTCAAAAGAATTGAAAGTCAATGTGTTTTATGTGGATAATTAGGTTTTTACGAAACAGGCAAAAACATAAATTTTGCGGTGAAAAAAGAAAGAATAGAAAAAACAGTTTATTTCCAATTGAGATGGTACACAAGTACCATCATTGGTTTTTAAAATTTCTTAAAGTTAATACACTTAGATGATACACACACACGAGCATCGGAATACCCATGTCACTTGTCGAAAATGATTGAGGGCAATGTACTCCCAATCTTGCTTAAACTACATTTGATGATACATGTAATGACAATTATAAGAGATAACACAACTTCATAGACAGTGCATTTCCATTGTGGGGTGGAAACACTTTTGACAGTTTACATATACATGACATAAAACCTTGTAATTCTTGACGCTAGGAAATACTACATGAATCGCTTGTTTCGGCCGATGTTCAGAAATATGATTTCAAGGAAGTGTGAAAAAAATAAATATGTACATGTATAAGCATGAGGAACACGAAAAGTACAATTTTTGTATTTCTAATTAAATTATTTTGACACAACGGTCATTAGTTGATAAGCATTTTATTTAAATGTGAATGGATGATTACACAACAAATGTATAGTTTTCACGTGAATGCTTTACAATAATAAAGAGATGACGTTAGGTAATGTTACAGGTTGAGAGTGAACAGAAAGAGACCATTATCTCTAGTTAAAAATGCCAGTTGTCGATTTAGTACACACAAATGTGCATATATACATGTAAATATTTACGCACATTTGTGCACATACATACCTACGCACATGCATACACCTAAAACGTAAACATACACAAATACATTTCTATGCATCGCGGAAATCACAATACACACGCGTTCTATAAAAATGCTGTGCGATGTTCTGAAATACAGGGTGATGAGCAAATGAAATTCGTGACAACTTTTTCAGTATGTGTTTCTGCTTCCAATTTCTAAAGTAATATTGTAACGATGTTGAATTAAATATTGTATCGAAAAGATTATTGGTTCACAATCGTCTGATTACCATGTGTGGGTGATAGCGCAACAAATACATATACATATTTTTTATAAATGTTTTGTAATAATGAAATGAAATGAAGTATTACGTAGTGACACATTCACCCATCTACGCACGCACAGCGTGCACACGTACACATATACACAAGTAAGCTTGTGCGCAAATATCAGCGTAAACTAGTCAGTATAAACTAGCATTCCAATCGAGGGACTCCGAGAAAATACCTTTTATTACGGCCTGAAATTGATGAAATTTCCGTACTAGAAATAGTGGCACAAAACAGTCTGAGTCAGAAACATGAAAACGATTGTTCTACAACGGTTCCCAAGTACAGAATATTTCCAGAAACATGTGAGGCTTGGGTGCGGTTGTTATAATATACTCTAGAGCGTAAGAGATGGTATGATAATTGCACTACACTAGCCTAACAAGAGCATTTTTGGACGTGAATAAATAAGAAAACATGAGTGTCCTATAAGGATTTCGTATTAGAAAAAAAAATCACATCTTTGAAATATGGCGCAAAATGTCTGTAATTGAAAGACATATTAAGCTTTGGATTGCTTTATAATAATAGAATGAAATGATGTGTTGGGGAGTGTTAGAAGTTGAGAGTGAGAAAAAAGGCTGGTGTTCACAGTATATATATACCAGTTGCTATTCCAGTACACACAGGTGTATGTGCACATATGCACACCCATATGCGCATATACACCCAAATAAGTACACACATATACAAGTAAGCATGTTTGCAAATCCCAGCGTATAGGCGATCAAATAATAATCCCTACGCATACATTCCAAACTGTTGTGTGATGTCTTGAATCATAAAAAAATGAGCGAGGGAGAGTATTCAGCAATGGAGATACCAGGCCAATGAGATAATAAGAGACGTCAACGCGTGTTCAGTATGTTCTGTAACGAAGAATTATCGTTGAGATGCAAGATGACGAATTATTTTGACTTTAAATTCTCTCGGTCTTTGAGGGATTTTAATACTCAGGGGAAGTTTGTTCCACAGTAAGGCGCCTGATATTGACAGAGCCTTCTGCTCTATGTGAGATGAACGATAGTTGACTAGGACATTGTTTCTGTTCGGCTTTTGGTTGGTTCCAGTGGGTGGATGGAAACGCTCTATCTCAGCATTGCTCTGAGGAAGATACAACGAGGAGAATACGTATTGGGCCCTCTGCATGCGGAGCCTGTCTTGAATAGGAATCCAACCGAGTTTATTGAGGAGAGGGGTTACGTCATCACTTCTTTTGAAATTACCGTTGCATACCACCTTGGCTGCGAAGTTTATGCTTTTTTGTAAATCCTTTTGAAGGTATTGAAGTAAGTCTCCCCATACTAGGCTGCAGTAGTCAATGCGCGATAACACCAGGGAATGAATGGCTAATAATCGGGATTTTTTGTCTAGCATACTCATTATACGATGAAAAAACATTTAAGTTCTGTAAATTTTGTTGCAAGTATTTTCAACGTGAGATTTGAAAGACGTGTTTCTATCGAACCAGATTTCTAGATATTTAACTTTTTCTGATGCATTAATTTTATCATTTCCGAGTGCGAGAGTAAGATCTGAAGTTTTTTTAATAGCATCTTTGCATCCAAAAATACTGCATTGTGTTTTATTAGCATTTGATTTGAGACCGTTTCGGTCGTACCATGATTTCAGGCTAGTCAGTATGGTTTCGGCTTTAATTTGCGTCTGTTGTATTTCCGATACAGAACTTGTTATTGCAATTTGAACATCATCTGCATACATTGCGATCCGTGTGTTAGAAGGCATTGGAGGAATATCATTAATGAAAATAGAAAACAGTAGCGGACCAAGAATGGATCCTTGGGGAACGCCAAAATTGTTTTGAATGAATGGGGGCAATTTTTTTCTATGCGGACTGCATAGAAGGAAGTGTGGTATAATAAACATTTTTTACTTGATCGGTGTATTCATGTTGTATTATCATCTTCAAATAAAATGCATGCATAATTTCACATTTTAACTGGGAATTGCAAATTATGTACACAAATTATCTAAATGAAATACATTTATTTCTCATTTTGTGGACACCTGGTAATTTTTTTTTTCGTGGACTGATTGTTCTGAAATTTGCTTAATGTAATTTCTAAAAAGAAAACATTTTGCTCATGCGATTTTTTTTTATTTTGGCTTTAATTTTTGAGAGTTTAAGAAATATTTGTTTGTATGTTATTTTGTCCGATATTCAAGAAGAATAGATATCAATGATTTTTCATGCTCGAACAAAACTAAAGACAGTTTTGAAATCTTTGGAACATTTCTAACATAGTAATGAAGCCGCATTTTCCATTTTGCTAATCATTTTCTTTTCATTTGGGGGTCAAAAATTCGTGATTTTTAGACCTCATTTGTGGGGGAGGGGTTCTAGTGCCCGTAAACCCAAAAAATTTAAGGACACAATAGCCCATTACCTAAGGACCCTTTCAAGCAAAGAAAAAAAATTGATAGTTTGACTAAAATCAATGGGTTGACCCCTTTAAAAAAGAGTTTATTTATGATGAAGATGATGCAAAAACCATCAACATTGGTTTTTGAAATGTCTTAACAGGAAGATCTTTAGTTTGTCATCATAGTAGCTATCTCAAAGGCAAAACAAAAAGACTGATAAAAACGTCAAAATTTATTTCTCCTCTTAACGTGTTTCAAGTTCGAAAATGCTTATGAGGATAAATGACAGCGATGCATTGAAGAAGAACGCTTTTTGGCTGTCACCACTTGCATTTATTATGAACTTAGGCTTCTGCGACATAAGGGGATCACTTTGAACGTATATTGGATGTCAGCAAATACTTTTGCGTCTAAACTAAAAGATCGTCATTGATGGAAAACATCCTTTGTGGTTTCCCCTTACACTGACATTTGAGCATAGGCTTTTGCGATGTAAGGATAAAATGTCGAAAGTAAAATGGATATAAGTAAATAATTCTGTACGAAAAATTGCAAAGTGGACGTGGAAGAAATTTGGAACTATCTTTTCACGCGCACATATTGACTAGACAGTACTTTGCAACTGTGCTCATATCCTCAACTCTCTGTCGAGAGGGGGTTCCTGCATGAGTCAGCTCTCGCATAGTGAGGGCGGGTAGCTGGAACCCCACCCGGGAATTTTTTAATATCAATGAAGTTAAGCCCCAGATAACGTCTCTATCCATCTTCAAATACAGAAAGGATTTTGATGTGCTCCAAATTTTTGTGTCTTCGCTCTATCAGTTTTGCCTCGGCGTTTTTGCTTCCGCGAAGTCCTCGGTTGATAAAATTGATCTAGCTGGCTTAAGTTACTCTTGATAATATTGCTCTGAAATCGTAATTGCATCAAGACGAAGGTAACTTTTGTAAGCTACTAAAGTGACGACTAAATAGTCCCTGACAGAAGTTGTCGTTAACTGAGATTATTATTATCATCATTATTACTATCATTATTATTATTATTATTTGTAACCAACACGGAGAAAATGGTTCAACTCACGTCAAATTTGTGATATTAGACCAAAATTTTTTGACTTAGGAACGGAGAAAGGATTTTCATACAAGGCGAAACAATACATGAAACAACACAAATGAAATAATGAAGAAAACTCTCACGAAAATAAACTAGTGTTTCAGTGCTATTTACCGTTTAATGATGGCATCAATTTGCAAAATAAATATTGTTAGTTCTACCCTATCTAATGATTGAATTCGTCAATATATTTCGACCGTGTTCTCTTATAGAATAAAGATTACATAAATTTGGCCTTATAAATTGGTGATCTGCAGTTGAGTGCATTTCGAAGGCGTCCAAGATTGAAGAATTGGAAGCTCAAGTAGGAGTCGCAATGCACTCTCCATATGAAGTTTCTTGTTTGCTTCTCATTTCTGAAGTGTTTACAGACATTGACGGACGAGCTTGTCGATAACGATCGAACGAAATGATGTTCAAAGTAACTCTTCGCAAAATGATGCAAAAATACAACTTGTTGAATGAAAATGAGTCATTCGCTTAACAACACGAAATACAACAATAACAAAACAATACTAAACAAAAAGTACTAGCAACTCTCGTATTAGCAAATAATACGTACTAGCATGTTAAGAATCACATCGATACTCACTACACATTACTTCTAAAATATTTGGATCAAAAACTGTGCAATGTAGATTAAACAGAGAAAGTATTTTGTGAGTACTCTTTCAGTGTAAATTGCAGCATACGGAAATTGTGGAGGCAATTTTGGCTTTGCGTTCTCCCATTGATTGTTTTTTATGTTCAAGGAAAGCTAGTCCCAAAGTAAGGTGCCTCGAGTAGTGCGAATTGGTTCATTGACCATTTGTAGTAGGTTTGTTTGTACAACATTTCGCTTAGCCGATTGTTTTCATGTCTTTACATTTCGCAGTTAGTTCTTTCTTCAAAGCCGAATGAGTGGTAGCTTATTATTTCTCCGATTTGGCTTTGGGTTCGTTGTAGGGGATGTTAAAAATTGTGCTCCATCAGCTTCGCTTTGAGGGAGATATAAACAGGAGAATACATATATTTGGCTCTATGTTCGTTAAATCTATGGTCAGGGAGGGAAATTGGGCTAATGAAAAGACGGAGCGAGTGTGCGTTTCCCTTGAGAAAACTTCTCCATTGCCCCCAGCAGTTTCACTCCTATTTTGCAATACAATTCTTAGAATCGAACATTGCCTGTGGAGTAGATAAAATTCAACCATGCATCGTATATCTAAACTGTTTTCAATTTTCAAAAAGATAGTTCAGTGGTGAGCTCAAGTTTTAGAGAGGCTTAAGTTTAACGACTTGAACTACCCTGGTAGACGCTTGCCACCGATGCTCCATAAGCCCACCATCTCTAGAGCAGGGAGTGAGGTAGCTCAACTCTATCTAGGGTTTGCAATCCTGGGAAAAAATGAAAACCCCGGAATCTTTCAGGAAGACAATCCCGGGAATTCCCGGGATCCAAGGATTTTTTATTTTTACATGTATGCTATTGTAATTTGTTGCCCATGCCCATCGCAGTATTTGGCAATTCAGGGAGCGAAAAACCTTTATCTGAGATGGATTCTCTAATGAATTCACTCTTTGTACCTGTAATTCCTGACACGCTTCAACTGCTACAATTAAGCTTGGTCACTTGTTCTTCCGGAGTACTTTGATGTACCTTCACGAAACTTATTATTTTCGTTTTTTAGGCTTAGTGCTTTCACTACTGCTCTCGCATGAGAGCGCTTTCTACCAATACGAATTCTGTCTCCTGAGCAACTAGTTGACTCAAATGGGTCTACAGTTTCGGGTGTCACTATGTTGTGTTTACTCTTTAGGTGAAGTAACAAACCACTGGTAGACCAGCCTTTGCAAAGTAAACTCTTACCGCACTTTATACACTTCGCACTTTCTCCCGTTGTCTCTTTAACACAGTATCGCCTCGCAAAGGATTTTGTTTCTGCAACATTGGTCATTGTCATCGTATTTCTTACAGTCTATTCTTTATTACCTGCAAAATCAAACCACAAAACATATTTTGATTCAATGGTTGAACTACATTTTATGAAATAGTGTAGACCACACTGTGTAGTGATGTGAAATATAATAATATTAAAAGACTTGAGTCCTATCATGAGCTCTCTAATTGATTAATCATTTTAAACAGCATGATTTTAAGCTATTTTCTCATTCAAATCTTGAAATAAATAAAGTATTTAGCATCCCGGGAATTCCCAGAAAAAAAGAATCCCCTGACTGGGAAATTTCAGCCCCAATTTATCCGGGAACCCGGGATGCAAACCCTTACTCTATCCCTGCAGAGCGCCCAACTTGGTTTACTTTCCAACTTAGTTTAGCGTGGCTTGGTTTACTTTCGACGCGATCGTTAGTATTCGAAGTATCCTATTCAAAGTGTTTAGCGTAAAAATCTCATTCCCGAGAAGTCCATGATTAGCACAGTGGTCGCTCTCGCCGAAAAGAGCGAGAAAACCCTTGTGGGGGATCGATCTCAAATAGAACAGGGAAAAATTAAATACGAGTTTTCGATCTCAAAAAATACTGTTCATAAATTGCGAGCACACGACAAGTGTTTTTGTGTTTTTGCCTTGTTCTAGAGATTCACTTAAAAACGAGTTTCTGAGAACAGTCATGATGCACATTATGAGTGAGAAACTTTTCTTGAATTGGGGTCCACCCGAGTTAGTTTAGAAGAGAGGTTGCTAAATTGCTGCAATCGAATTTGCATTTGCGTATAATCTTGGCACCAAAATTCATACATTTCGCAACTGCCTTTGAAAGTATTGAAATGTCTCTCTTCAGACTAAGCTGTAATAGTCAAGACGCGAAAACACCAAAGCTGAATGGCTAATGAAGGAAATTTTTTGTCGAGCTCACTTCTGCGATGACATAACATTAGGGTTTCGTGAATTCTGCTACAAGTTTTCTAAATGGGAGATTTGACGTTCATATTTTTACCGAACCAAACACTCAAAATTTCCACTTTTTTAGAGGCTCGATTTTATCCTTTCCTACCAATAATCAGATTTGGTTATTTTGTAGTTACGGTTTGTATCCGAAAATAATGCATTGTGTTTTATTCGCGTTTGGTTTGAGACCATTTTGGTAATACCATGATTTCACGCTGCATAAAAGGCTTTTAGCGTATACATGCATTTTGGATAATTTAGACACTGAACTTGTAATTTAAACCTCTACAAGCAGGAAAATTCTTGTTAGGAAACACTGAAGGGAAATCATTAATGAAAAGAATTTTTTGTGTGAGCTGTGAAAAATCTAGCCCATAAAGGGATTCTTGAGGAACCTCAAATGTTTTGAAGAATGCAGACTATTTTTTTAGGAAACTGAGATAAGAAACTTCAAACCATTGTGCGTACGCAGCAAAATTCGTCATTCGGCAGCACCTGCATTCGATGCTGCCGAACGCCATGGAGAGGTCGAACATTATTAATAGTTTTGCATTCTCTCCATCGATATCACGGTATGTTTTTTCTGTTATGTTCAGCAGAGCTTCTTGAGTTCTAGTGTCTTTCTGCAATTACACTGATTTGGATAAAGCGAATTTGCAACATCGAAGTGAGTGGTGAGTTGTAAGTTATTGTTACATCCGTTGTCATTACGTTAAGTGTACTTAAAGGCCTGGAATTTGACGCCACATCATTTCATTCAGTTCCTTGCAACGGCTTAATAATTTTATGAAGTGCTTTCATTGATCGGTGTGCTTGTTGGTGACCTTCCATGTAATAATTATGGCTTTCGAACGAATCATTGATGTTGTAACATGGGAACTCTAATGAATTGAAGGCTAGTTTTATTATATCCGACTGTCATTGCGTTTTCCAAAAAGGGTTAACTTTTTCGGATCTTTGGAAAATTAACTGGACGTGTTCTCTATTTGATACTGACATCTACGATGTACATGAAGTAAAAAGAATAGTCTTCAGGGCAGAACGTTTAATTATGGCCGAATGGTCTGATAATCTGTTTTTGTTTGAGTGATCATTCCGTAGTCTTTTTTTCCGTTGCATTTACATCACTATTACGCAGCTGCGCTCCTGTGCAACTTTGAAGACTAGATGCCTAGTTCTGGGTAACTATGGGTTACCCGGTTATGGGTAACTCCCAATGCTTCTGTTTTGGAGATCATTCCTCTCAGGGGGATACAACTATGGGTATTAGCACCCCCAGGGAGAAAATGTGTGAGCGCCCGAGCTGAGAATTAGGTAGGCCTTCTTTTTGTTGAAATAAAATTTTTGTTTTGTTAAGGACCGCCTTTTTTCGGTTCACTGCTGTCCTGTTTTTCAGCACCTAATATTTTTTCTTCAACTCTAATCTTGTTTCATGAACTTCTTTCCCAACTTACTGCTTCTATGCCCCTTCTGCATAGATTCTGCATTCCTTAATATCCATACTGAATGGTGCCTTCCTCCTTCCTCTCTTCGATACGCTTTTTTTTGTAGCGGTTAGAGAGGCTTAAACTAACCTATAATCTAATCTAATCTTGAGTTGTGTTGGTGTGATACTGCATGAAAGTTACAGTGCCCATTGGTTTTGAGCGGAATATGGCTCTATTTTCAAAGATCGTTTCAGTTGATACGTTGTAATGCCAACGAGTGCAACTTGGGCTTGAGACTCTTCGTTTCGCTGAAGTTTATCATTATCGGGTAGTTTTGCTGGAGACTAAAACTTTATATTTTAATTTTGCATGACAATGATTGCGCGCGTTTTTTCTGGTTGCCGAAAAGTCACAGAGAAGAGAAATATTTTATACTGATATATTTTCTCAGTGATAATTACTTGTGTGGTTACGGAGTTGATTTTGAGAAAAATTCGCGATTGGTGCTAATTTGGCTGCGCCGTGTAAGTAGGCAAATGTTGTTGACTTCTTATGTGAGTGGGGCAAGTCACTCACACTCTGTGTTTTTGCAGTGTTAAATGGCGCCGAAAACCTTTTGCTTGCACGTACTGTAAAGTAGTCAGAGTTGGATGGTGAAAAATGCTTATGTTCGTCAGGCGTGCAATGGTTGAGCGCGTTGCCAATCCAAACATAGGGATAATAATCTAACGTATGATTGGAAATTTCTATCTGAATGTTGAAAAAATTAAATCCATGTTTCAGATTCTAAGGGATTCAAATCGTTTCGTAATTACTTCATGTCATTTTCATTCAGATCTTGCGCTGAAAATTTGACAGGGCATTTGCTGAAATAGAAAAAGTTTTGGTTTAGTTATGGAGAGTTGTTCAGTTCACTGCCTTTCTTTCCTTCAGCGCATGTTTATCTTCAACTTTTAACTTGTTTCAGATTATTCCACCAATCACGCTGTTTTCACGCGCAGAGTGAGGGAACACATCTTGTGCATCAATTTCCCGTTCCCCTAATTCCAACAGTTTTGCATCCTCCTCCTCCTCCTTCTCATAGGAACTTTTTGATGTGGTTTGAGAGGTTTCAACTAACTAATTATTGATCAGTACATGCATGCGTTCGGTTTTGATTGCTCTTTACTTCGTTTTCGTTTTTGCTTTATCACTTCTTCTCTAATTATTTCATGAGTTTCTCCATCATCTGTCTTTCTTATTATTCCTCCCCTTCTGTTTTGCAATTTTATTCTATGCGCAAAATGAGAAACAGTCGTACATGCCATCGCTCCCTCCCTCTTCCCCTACTCCATCTCACGGCCCAGTTACCTCTCAATTTCGCCCTCACTGCAACGAGTCGCTCTCATAATTTTTCAGAGCCGCATTCTACGTTTCATTTTCCGTCTCCCAGGAACGGCCGGCCGAGCGTTCTCTGATGTCCTCCTTATGGAGTACAGCGTTCATATGGGGCGGTCTCCCTCGGGGAGATCAAAATATGAGATGCTCATGAACATCGTCTGCACGTGAGTACCAATGTGCATGCTGCCGTTTCCTGTTCTTATTGAGTTTTTTTATTAGAAGACATTGCAGAATGCCTGCTACCGGTTGGGCCAGATTGCTGGAATGACTACTTCTTTTACAAATTATGCGGTATAAAGAGACCATGGAAAATGCATGAAAAATATTCTTTCCGCAATTGATATTTGTTACAGATCGTATTCACAATACAAGTTGCATCCACACTTTCCATATAATATTAACGAAAACGAAGTTTCGAATTTGCAGTGATATTACTTAAAGCGAAAAGGAGCGAGAGAGTAAATCACGAATGAAGCCTCCATGATGATCAATGTTTTTCAAATGTACAAGTATTCCGTCTTTATGCAGAAAGGTTGTGTCGTTGTTCGTGTATTTCCCAACATTTTTTTGTGTGCACCAACATTACTGTTTCTACAAATAATTCTTTCAATATCAGTTCATAATATATGATCCGTCAAAATAAGTTACCATCCAACGTGAATAAATTCAGAGTTCGAACTTATATTCCAAACCAATAAATATTGCAGCAAAAAATAGCTCAAATAAATTTTATCTCAATGGAATTTCATTATATTCTTTCAAATCATGCAATTTTTATTTTGAAAACATTTGCATCAGAATGTACATTGATTTGCATCGCATACACAACCTGAGAAATTGCTTCGGCTGCATTATTGCAAAAAACTAGCGCTTGAAGTAACGTTACAAACGTTTAATTCATGAAAAATTTGAATTTAGATTTTTTCACCCCAGTCACGTGTACTTGAGGCTAGGGCCTTCTACACATGCATAAATGTGCTACCGCGCTATGCCACAGTAGCGCAAGCTAGCGTGCGTAATGGTACGCTACATGCGTCAGGGCACGACGCAAGTGCGTGATATTACTGAAGGAGGTAGAGAAATACCGGCTACTGGATAACCATCATGTCAGCATTTTTTTCTTGTTGTCTTATTTATCTGAATTATTTTACTCCATAAGGGCACATCTATATTTTTCAAGCAATTTCTTCACTAATCAAAAATCAAATTATTTGAAATTCATCATAAAGCACACGCTAAGACAATTTAGTGCACGCCAGGGCGCTCTAAAATATACATTTTTCAACGTTGAAAAGCCCAGTGCTGAAATTATGGGACCTTGGTTTACTGACGACGAATATTAATCTTAAAGGAAACAGTTAAAGAATGTTTTTCAAATGCGTATGTAATTCAAAGTCAGTGTTACGAAAACGTCAGTAAATTAACCGATTAAACTCTTTGTTCGCCGAAAAATAACACGTAAAACAGATTTTGCCTTTCTTCCGAGTGAGAAGACAATCGCGTGAATTACATCTGCAAGTCATTGAACTTGTGTATTACTACATCTGTACGACCGACCTCGGTATGTATATATATCTAGAATTCTTTACTTACCGAAAGCCCAAAATTGATGCAGTGAATAAAACTTTTAACAACTGTTGTGAAATTTTTCTTATCTTTGCATTGCTTAGGTCAGATTTAGAATGATTTAACGTTCATGATGCTGCTGCGTACTTTTTGATCTTTATCAGTATTGACTAATTGAGCTTATTTTCGAAATAACGAGATAAATCACTGGCTTCAAGTGTAAATATCAAATGTATTTGCTGCAGTTAACTGATTTCTCATCTATTTTACTGTGAAATGCTTGAATGGAAAGTTTATTCGTTGTCGCCAGCTTTTAGCTTGTCTTAAGCATATTCAAAGCATGTGTTCGGAGGAAACTGAAAACTTCAAACATACAGATAAGCAATTTTACCAATAATTACTTCGTAAAGTAATAAATTATGCTGAGGCATGCAGAAATGCTGCTTTATGTTCAAATTTTAGTGTATTTCAATATGTCTGCATATTTAATAAAAATAAGTTAAGTCACAAGCCCCCTCAGGAGGATACAACTATTGTATCTATGGGAATAAACTCTCCCAAGGAGAATATGTTTGAAGTCCCGAGCTAAGAGTTAGGTAGGCCTTCTTTTTGTTGAAATAAAAGTTTCTTTCTACATTGAGCGCTGCATTTTTCGCTTCACTGCTGCCCTGTTTTTCGGCACCCATTACTTTCTTCTTCAGCTTCTATCTCTTTTTCATAAACATCTTTGCAATTTGATCATAATGCAATTACCTTTAAATTTGAATCGAATATTGAACTTCAGCTTATCCCAAAGCAGGAAACGTGTTAATGTTGATGTTCACTTGCCTGGTTTTGATATTTCGGAGTTGTCGGAGCTCTGCTAGAATGGTAAACTGTCGCGCTCGGTGAACCCCCCCAAGACAGAGTTTAGCGTAACTTTCGTTAACCTGTCGACTTTACCGAGGGTTCCATGGTCAAGAGCGTTGAAGTATAGATGATGAAAAGAAGATGGTCTAAAATGCTCCCTCGAGGAACCCGTAATGTACTTGCGTCTAGTCTCTAACTTGCTTGTTTATTGTCGCTCTTTCTGAGCGACCAGCAAGCCAGTTTCTAATAAATCGAGAGTTATTCTCCTGCTTACCTTACATTTCGGGCGTTGAATTGTAGTGAAGAAATTTACTGCTTTCTAAAAAACGAGGTATTCAGTTTCATGTCAACGGCATTTTTACTAGCAAAATATGATTGACTTTGTCATAGAAATCGAAGTTTATGAGACAGCTACGTTTTCCTCTTAATGTGAGCTGGGTCATATCTGCAATCAAGTTTTGAGTTTAGTTAGACCTATTTCTCTAAATACGTTCGAAAAATAAAACTCTGAATTTGGCCTATTCTGAAATGCGAAGAACTTATGATTTCGCTTTCCTCCTTCATAGCCACTGGTATTCTCCTCAGATTTGAATCGTTCTAAATTACAAAACCAACAGGTCTTCAAATGGTTTATTATTCTCAGTAGTGTACGTTCAGGTTAGTAGATGGGAAGAGTTAACTAAAATCACTGTGCCCAGCATTGTTATTGTTTGAATTGTATTTGTAGATTAAGCATAGTCGCTATCAATAATGTTCTACTCTGTAGTAATAACAGCCTGAGTTCGCTACA
Organism: Platorchestia sp. MABIK; assembly: GCA_014220935.1. NCBI lineage: Eukaryota > Metazoa > Arthropoda > Malacostraca > Amphipoda > Talitridae > Platorchestia > Platorchestia sp. MABIK. The sequence continues at coordinate 70,363 of JACJUY010002651.1, read as the reverse complement.
TTCTCTAAAGCCAAGTCCGAGTTTAATCTTTTTTTAAATTTTATCATTTTTTCTCACATGATCGAAAACAAGTCAGCAGAAGACAAGCGGTGATGAGGGTAATTTTGTCGCTGGTGTGGCATGGGTGTAACAAAATTCAATTTCTACTCAAACTGGAGACTTAGTATAATAGTTTCGAAAAGGGTGCTCTGCGCGGTCGCTGCCCGTGGTGGAGGGAGTTCTCTCGCTTCACTCGGGAGGGGTCGCTTGCTGTAGGGGACCATGTTAGCGAAATTCTATGAAGAATAACAAATGTTAGCTTAATTCTTGGATCTTTTCCAGGTAAGCTCCGCCACTAGTGCAACACATAAGTTCACCCACTTGTAACTTACGAAATAATACACCTATCAAATTCAAATTACTCTCAAACGAAAGAATGTTTTGATCTTTTGTTTGAGAGCAATTAGAAGTCGATAGGTGCATTATTTCGAAAGTTTCAAGTGGGTGAATTTATGTGTTGCAGTAGCGGTGTGGCTTCTCCTGAAAAGATCCTAATTCTATGATTACCTATGTACAACCTCAACATAGCGGTACTTGAACTTCTCTCAATTTAAATTTTGCTGAATAATAGCGTATAATTTGTTCTTCAATTCGCGTATACTGTACATGGGTTAGTTCTCTTCCATGCTAAGTTCAACCCTTATCAGTCGGAGTCAACTACAGTATCGATGGGAAAGAGCTCTCCCAAGATAAAGATGCGAGGTTCTGAGCTGAAAAATTTTGATAGGCTTTCTTTTGTTAGAAGAGATTAAGTTATTTGTTGAGTTGCGGACCACCTTTTTTCGGTTCACTACTGTCCTGTTTTTCAGCACCTACTACTTTCTCCTTCAACTTTTATCTTGTTCCATGAACTGCTTTCTCAACTTACTGTTTCTACCTGTATGCCCTTTCTGCATGGATTCCGCGTTCCCTTACCTCCATACTAAATGGTGCCATCCTTCTTCCTCTCTTTGGATGGCATTTGTTGCGGATAGGGAGGCTTAAACTAACTAATAATCTAATCTAATCTGAGTTACGGACCATATTTTTCGGTTCACTGCGGTATTTTTTCCACCACCTATTACTTTTTTCTTCAACTGTGTTTCCTAAGCGTTTCCAATCTTGATGTTTCGAAGATGCGCCTTATGCATAGATTTCCTATTCCTTTAATTACATCTAAATTTGGCCTTCCTCTTTCTTCTCTAGCGAGAACACGTACTTTGTTGGAGTTTGGGAGGCTCAAGCTAACTCATATGATACAGATATACAGGTAAATATAAATTAAATATGACTCTGGGGAAGGCTATTTGATTCTAAAAAGTTACTCTTGTTACATGATGCGTTTTAATGAATTTGAATTAATCAATTAATTTGAATAAATTCGCTTTCCATTTTTCAAAAGAAAAGTGTAATTCATTCACAGGCCGTTGAAAAAATTTCTACTTTACGTGTTTAATTGGATCTGAACTAAAAAGTATGGTGAAACAATTTCTTTGTAATACGTACGCATCTTTTAAAAAAAGCTGGGAGAAATCGCCCCTCTTTTTCTGAATATTCATGCTTGTACTGACGACTCGTAGTCCACAAACGTAACTTAGTCTTTTGAATCAGTGCACAATTACTGCTCTGCCTCGAACCTGTGATAAATTTCAGCTGAACTACAAATATCTAGTTTACCTCTATTTATGGAAAGAGAGTAAAACTTGAATTTGTTTTGTCTTGAGGCCTAGCGTAGTAGCTCGCAATGCTGTTCTCACATCCCACGAAGTGCACCGCGCAATCTAAAACGAATCTCCGATTTCGCTCGAATCTCTGAATGGATGGAAACCTGATCTGGCAGAGCATCTTCTGTGGCGGTCGCATTCAGAAACTCAATCCAAAATGTACATCTTGGTAGCGATGATTCTAAAATGACAATGATGCCGCAAATCCGTCTTTCCTTCCACTCATATTCGTGAATATCAATAGCAACTCGTCCCGAAGAGGGATTTTGTTTACTGTGGCAGTCGGAAGATCCCGTCAGTGAGATCGTTGAAAGAACGTATTCTAAAGTGTCTGTTGTCTGGGAGAGAACGGCGGGGGACACACAGTGACAAGCTCGACGGTTGCGGCTCTTGAAAACAAGATCTGGAGACTTTTGATTTGCTAAAATAAAACGTTTTCTTTATTTTTTGCATTTTCTCATTCAGAGCGGATTGTTATCACAGAGAAATCTTTCCCTTGTAAAATCTAGTTTTTCTGTTTAAATCATTCTAGTATTCTTGATTCTATAGCTGGGGCACCAAATTTTATCTCACAGAGCAATTTACAGATATTTCTTGGGTATTTTGTTCAGGGTATTAATTCTTCTCTCAATAAAAAATGTCAACGATTCGATCGTAAATAGTTTCTAGTGCACTCTTCAAATGCAACAAGGTGAGCAACAAGGCGAGCAGCAAGGCGAGCAACAAGGCGAGCAACAAAGCGAGCAACAAGGCGAGCAACAAGGCGAGCAACAAAGCGAGCAGCAAGGCGAGCAACAAGGCGAGCAACAAGGCGAGCAGCAAGGCGAGCAGCAAGGCGAGCAACAAGGCGAGCAACAAGGCGAGCAACAAGGCGAGCAGCAAGGCGAGCAACAAAGCGAGCAACAAAGCGAGCAGCAAGGCGAGCAGCAAGGCGAGCAACAAGGCGAGCAACAAGGCGAGCAACAAGGCGAGCAACAAGGCGAGCAACAAGGCGAGCAACAGGGCGAGCAACAGGGCGAGCAACAAGGCGAGCAACAAGGTGAGCAACAAGGTGAGCAACAAGGCGAGCAACAAGGCGAGCAACAGGGCGAGCAACAGGGCGAGCAACAGGGCGAGCAACAGGGCGAGCAACAGGGCGAGCAACAGGGCGAGCAACAGGGCGAGCAACAGGGCGAGCAACAGGGCGAGCAACAGGGCGAGCAACAGGGCGAGCAACAAGGCGAGCAACAAGGCGAGCGAGACCAGTTGAGCAAGCAAGCAAGCAAGCAACAATCTGTCTACAGAGCGCGCCGCAAAAACCTAATTTGGGGCTACACAGATACGTTCCTCGTCCCAACGACAGGAAACGCACCAAATAATTTAATTAATTATTGATTTATTGCCACCTGATATCGGAGTTTGTGTTGTGTGGCCCTGTATGCTTATACTGGGGAATTATTTTACAGGAGGATGGGTTCATTTGAAGAAAAATAGTTGATACTTATAAATAATTCTGATGATAATGATCATTGTAGTTGTAATTTTGCACCTAATTTGTGCTGCGCTCTTCTTTAAAAAAGCCTCGTTTTCTAAGAAAAAATAAATTTCTGATGAATTAAGGAATGTTAGCTATGTCAGCTGTGTGTTCGGATTCATAAAAATACCCTATAAATATTGTACTGAAGCTGCTGGAGAAGCATTAGGTACCACGAGCTTAATGCTCGTAGACATTTCTATTCAACTACATATATCAGATATAGCCTGCGGTTTACTCGTCTTTTAATTTTAAGCTCCACTTTGTATTAAAAAATTACTGCAAATTTTCCAGGTTAGAACTGCGATTTATTGTCGAAAATTCCTTATCAATGTGTTAAATTGCACGGCGTTTGTTCTGTCGATTGTTCTATTTATATCCTTCGATTGCTTCACGAATAAATTTCAATCAATAAAAATGAACTCTTGCACCAGACGGTTGAATATGACGGATTTGCTCTATTTCTCGAGGCTCGCCCAATTGGACGAGACTCAAAGATTCTGTATTTTTATAGGCAAAATTATTAAATTATTAACAAATTATTCGTATATGAACGATCGATAGTGTGCGATTAGAGTATCACTAATACCATGCTCGATTGTATCTCCAATTTTCCATGTATTAAGCTTTCAGATGTGCGCACGAAACAAGCATATCATCCACTAAGTTATAATGCACAGCTGCTGCTTACTTGGTTTCTGAGTTGGTCCGTATCTCTGTCACACTCTTCAGGATGCTTAATGGCCGTATCTGTGATATGAGTAACACCAGTACACAAGTACAAGAACGTTTTAATCTCGGGTACTGTTAAAATGGATACATTTGTTTGTTGAACACATCTGGGAGATTTAGTGAAGAAAAATATCGAATCAACCATCAGTTTTGACAGTCCGTATACACTAGTTACAAGTAGATTATCATTTAAAGCCAACATTTCAGTCATATTTAGTGTTTAGGTATCAATTCTACAGCGCGTGTTGGTACAACAGCTATGAAGGCACTATAATGTATACATTTTTTATTTATGATTACCGGAAACCGGTAATTTCCAGATTTGTTATAATGGGAAGAAAGACGATGGGCCGACCAATCAAGCAACTAACAACTGCGTGTTATTATGAACGGAAATTAAATGGAATTTAGCAAAAACAACTCTTTGTGTAGCCATTCATCATAGATTCATACATTTTATTAATTCGCATCGTTGAATATCCAAGACATTCAAGTTCATTAGTACACATGATTCTCCATTATCAATATGCGCATCAAAACTTCAGTAAATGAATCATTTCTCAGAGTAAACATTTGTTCCGCCGGTGTCGCACTCATTTCCTCATTATTTTGGGCTCAGTGAGCGCAGACAATAGTATAAATTTCCATTTTTTCCCGGAAAGTAGGACACGCCTCCAGGCAAAGCAGCAATATTAAGGGGCGCCAGAAGGTCGTTCCCTTCAAGGCTTTCTTGGCCCAATTTTCTACTCTCTTCCGATGGCTTCGCCAAAGAGCATCGTGCCCATGTTCTACGTAGATCTGCAGTAACTAGAACAAGGTTCTTTACAATCTACAGTGCTATCTAATTAACTTTTTGGGGGGACACTGATGCTTCGTTATTAAGAGTTAACTCACAGTGGCTCCGTTTTTACTTTTTCATTTCATTCCTTTTCTAAAAATGTGTTTTATATCACTATTGTAGGGATATTAATTATGCACTTCACTAGTGCACTGTTATACTTTTTTACCTCACGAACGCCTTTTTGTTTTAATTATTCTGACAGCGTGCTGTCGAATTTTTAATTTCCAAGTTATTGTGTTACTTCCGCTTAATAACACCCTGTTATTGCGCTCAACAAATTATGATACTAATACAAGAATTATTCTCCTCAGAAAGTCTGAGTCAGACCGTCAAAGCTTACCGTATCCGACCGTCAAAGCTTACCGTATTCGACGTCAGACCGTCAACATACCTACAGATTGTATTCGATGGAGCATTTTTTATTTTTGGCTCCATTGTTGCGAGGAGGTTTTTTTCACTCAATAAATTTCGTACAAATTCTAACCACCCTATTTTAGTTTTAGTGATTGTCCATTTTATGTAACGGGACTCGTTGTCCTCAGTTAAAAAGCTTTCATTTACCGATTTGATTGCATTTGACATAATTCGATCTTATGTAAAGGATTTGAGCTAAACATATTCGAAATAAGCTGATCTGATTCATTTCGACCGCGTATGAACAGATCAGAAGTAGGCTGATTTAATCTAAGCTCATCTTACAACACGTCTTGAAAAAAAAACAGGTTAGATTATTATTATCGACAATTTGATTTAACTCTTTGATATGATTAATCTGGGCTTAAAACCGTAGGAGTTAGTTCTTGAGTAAATCATTTAGATTTAGACCGATTGGATACGACGGAAACCAATCAGATTTTTGTCATAACAATATTTTGATATTCTGGTAGGCCAGCTTAAAATCAGCGGAAATTGTATTTCAACCGGATCTAGGATGATGAGCTTTTCTTTGATCAACTCCTTAGCCATTTTCACTACTTATCTTAACCTTGCACTATACTCGCTTCGTTTAAAGGTCAAGAAGGTGAATTATCATTGGAAAATCTCTTGCAATTTCATGCTGAAGCAATCAATGAAGGTAAAAATTAATCTTGAACAAACCTCATCTCTCAGAATCAATGCGAAATTCTATATTCCTTTGAATCTTCACAGTTCACGTTGTGAATCCTTCGCGCTGCGTGCGATTTTGTCAAAATAAGACTTTTCCTATTGAAAAAAATTCCTTCGCAGCCCAATTCTCTTATCGACCGACCAACTTAGTCACAAGACGGCACGTTCCAGAGCCTGAAATTGTGGCTGTTGCGTCTGGCGGCAGCGAATCACTTCATTGCCTGCCACCGGCCCTGGGATGCCATCTTGCTACCTGGCAGTGGGCTTCTTTAAGAAATTAATTCTTGAGGTAGGTGCAACACCAACTTTACTCGACTGCAATGTTTCTAAATCAGACAATCCTGGCTTATTTCAGGTCTTTCATTCACTCAACGAGATCTCAGGATTCTTCATTTAGCATCTCTAATTAATGAAAAAATTCAACTCATAATTGCGACCAAGTTCTGAATTTTAGTGAAAGCTACGTTTAGTGACGGCAGCCAATTTCAGTGAAGGCTTCGCTTCCGTTAAAAACTTGTATCTAGTCGTAAATTCACTTTTTTTTTGAGACGATAAACATCAAATTCTAGGCACTGATCAAAGATGCAGTGATGTGGATTCTTTGATGTAAACGCTTAATCAAATGAAGCGGCAAAGTTTGCTCGTGAACACCTCAAAACTGTTCACGAGCTCGCACGAACCTATGCGGTCATTTACACGCCAGTGACTGAGTGCAAGTGAGCCTGTGATGAAAATCAATGCGTCCATCATCTGAAGGCAGCATATCGCTGAGAGCCCCTGCTGACGTCTGAAGTAATGCGGTTAGACTACGGGCACGGTTATGGGATCCATCTGGAGCAGGCATGCATCACTAGCGCACTTATCCAGTCTTATCCGCTCCTTTGATAGCGAGGCTCTTGCCCGTGAATGACTGCTTGAGACAGGCCACTTCGAGGCTTCCTATTGAGAGTAGCCTGCTTTTAGGTCGCGCCACTGCTCCAGCTTATGGCCGCGTGGTGCCGCTCTGTCTGTGGGCTCGAGGTTCTTTTCAGTGATTTCTTAACGCTAGCTGGAATGTGCTTTAGTTAGCTAGGTCTTTCAAATTTTGTGAGAGAAGTCTTTCCCCAAATGTTAAAGTTGGCTGGATCGAGGAGAGTGTTGTACCTTATGAGCGTACTTCGAAATGGGAGATTGTCTACGTAGAAGTGAACTGCAACCCAACGCGAAAAATTTTTAACGTTGAAATTTTTCGTTCCCAAGCCTTGTTGCTCAAATCAATTATTATTTTGTTGAGTAGAACTTAACAATTTAATTGTAATTAAAGTACTTGGGAGCACTCTTGCCAGTTTTAAAATAGAAATGATAGTGATGACCGCTGATTTAAAAATCATTTTAATAAGTGAACGTTTCGGTTTCAAGCTCAAGCCATTATCAACACCTGTAACAGCGAATTGAAATACAGAAAATACAACATGGCTGAAAGACACAGAAAATACAACTTAACATTAATAGAACCAAAAAATTAATGGAGAGATTATGCTGAAATTTTTTTTTGAAAATCAGGCTATCTATAACGGAAATGATGACAACATTTAATTTAGAGCTGGTTTGAATTGTTTAATGTAAAGAGATTCTAGTATATGAAGATCGTTTTTATTTGCACGGAAACTTAAAACTGAAAAATCAGATTTGCTTACTATCGTATTACGTTACCCTGCGTGATCCCTAATGGCTGAAAAATGATGGCATAGCTAAAACTATACCCATTCTGGAACTCCAACCAACGTGCTCGAAAAAATCTTGTTCTAAAACTACGCTGGGTGCAACCAACACAGTAGACCCGCACAGCGTGCAACATTACTTATAGATTATTCGGGAGCACAGATCACTAGGCAGACGGTCTTTAAGTCTAAAAAAACGATCCTATAGTACTCTTGTTTGTCGATATCGAAATCAAATCTATGAAATTGTAAAATTCGTCCACCAGCTTTGAAACGCCACTGGGTAGCTTCTCGGGCTGTGCACCATAAAAGAGCAAGTTACAATAGAATTTCTTTTTCTTCACAGTTGTCTCCGAGTAGGTAATCTATAAGTATTGTTGCCCGCTGTGGGGGTCTACTATGTTGGTTGCACCTAGCGTAGTTTTAGAACAAGATTTTTCAAGCACGCTGGTTGGAGCTCCAGAGTGGGTAGAGTTTTAGCTAAGCCATTATTTTCAGCCATTAGGGATCACGCAGGGCAGTGTAATGTAATTGTGAGCAAATCTGATTTTTCAATTTTAAGTTTCTGTGCAAATAAAAACGATCTTCATTTACTTGAATCTCTTTATAATAAACAATTCAAACCAGTTCTAAATTGAATGTTGTCATCATTCCAATTAGAGATACCCTGATTTTAAAAAAATAATTACAGTATAATCTCTCCATTCCTTTTTTTTGTACTATTAATTGTAAGTTGTACTCTCTTTGTCTTTTAGCCGTGTCGTATTTTCTGTATTTCAATCGCTTTTACAGGTGTTGATAATGGCTTGAGCTTGAAGCCGAAACATTCACTTATTAAAATGATTTTTAAATCAGCTATCTTTACTAACATTTTTATTTAATTATAAGTTTACTCACCCTGAATTCACTAATGCAAGCCATATTGGGTAACTAATATTTCATCGGACTTTAATTGTCCAAGCCAAGGCCAACGCGGATTCGATGATTTCCTTAAAGTGGAATAGCAAAACTTTCCAACCTTCCTTCATACTACCTTGACATCAGATAATTTAATATATGTCGCACAAATTACACATCCACTATCATATTGCCACAAATGGGTTTAACATTTTCATTAGATTTGTTTCAGTTTTCCTATGGGTTAAAATAACGGTATTGTCTAGTGGGTCTTTAGAATTATGATCACTGTTGTGTAAATGCACATTTAATTTTACCAGAGGGCATCTTGCAAGTGGATTCCCCTCTGTACAGTTCTGTCAAGCTCCACAGCTGTGTTTTAGCGTTCAGACAATGTTTTTTTTGTATCTATGATTCCGCCTTCTTCTCCCGTCCTTGAATGATCCAATTTTAGTGCTCCCGGAATTGCCCAAAAGTGTTCTCGCATTGTTTTAACGACCGCTGCTTGGAAAATGGAAGTCTGACCATCAAGAAGGTCATCACGCTTCAGTGCTTTTCTGACGTAACCCCAGAGACTTATTGAATTGGAGGCCTGCAGCTTTCATGTCACTAACCGTAAATTTCTCTTGTAAATTTAATCTTCCTGTAAAAAGTATATGACCGTGAAGTCTGTGTGAATATTTTTTAGTTTTAATCAAAAATGTGGCATGCTACATAAATGAACTTTCAGTCTAGAGCGTCTGTTGCGCATTCGGAAAAGTTTTGAAAAGAATTGATTGGAATGAATACAAATACTGTTAATAAAGTAGAAGTAGAATAAAGCTTCAACACATCACTGAAGTAAGAAAATAGGAGTTGAAAAATACAATGAGGGTCAGCAGTATTCGTGTGCATGTTTTCAGTTCTGTTAGTGAGGCAACATGCCCTAAACTTTGACGGAATATAATTCTAAATTATATAATTACATAAGTAAAATAAAACAGTAATTTCTTCATGCGAATGGATCTCACATACGGCCGAAAAATTTACAATACGTGATACAGTTATTCATTTCAGCTATTTAAAATTATTTAGTTGCGAAATCTTAACTCTTTGTCATTGCTCAGAGTACTTATAATAAAATTAGGTGCACGCGTATTTGAGACGATATATGCGCCTATTCTTCAATGCCCATATGTTCCAGGCTCACAATGTCCTATGTGGGGCCTGGCGCCCCCACGGAGAGTGTTAGATTACCTCAGCTAGAGATAGGTACGTTGGTAGTGATGTGAGTTGTCGGATTGCTAGGAGAGAATTTTCTTAATGCTGCTGACCTACCAGTAATCACAAGCTCAATTTTCATAACCCTTTAATCAAAGCTAAACAAATGTACGATCCAGTTGATGTTTCCTATTTTCAAAATTGCGTTACACAATTGACTTTAAATTGGAATTGAATGTTGAATTTCAGTTTAACCTATCGCGGTTAACGTGTTATATCATTCCTGTACATTTAGTTGCATTCTGATTACCTGCGTTCTTTGCTATTCCTTCGTCACTTACTGTTTTTATAGGCCGGGTATCCTGTGTGGGAACTCACCTATTGCACAGATTGCCCGTGACCTACAGTCCGTTATCGATGATCCCTTCGCTTTTTTGAGATCGCCTTTGTTGTGGTCAGGGAGTCTTGAACTGACAAAATAACAGAAATAATTCAAGCCTCCAAGATTTTTTGGACTTCTTTGTCGGATCTAATTCTTGTGTTCTTAACAATTTCTAATTGTAATGAGATTCCGATGGTCGGCTCGGCCACCGATGAACATTAATTTTGTGTTCAATAACCTGTTCTTGGGATCAATTTCCTGTGTGTTTAGAGTCATTGTCTTGTTGAAGCGACCACTTTTGAATTGTTAAAAAGAATCTTTTTGCATTCGAGGTGAGACTCTTCTCCAGAACGCGACGATACATAGCACCATCCGTCTTGCTTTAATGATGTGCATTGCATCAGTGGCATGTGACACCTCAGAGTATTAGGCTATCACCCCCGAGCTTCATAGTAGGGATGGTATTTTCATGCCTTTGTCCTCCTTTGTTTTTGTCCTCCTCGGTTTCACATGCGAACGATGGCAATATCTCATGCAACGAAAGCGATATTACATGCAAGCGATAGCAACTATCTCATGCAAATGATAGCGATATCACATGGAGATAATTCATTTTGGCATCATCAGACCAAAGGGGGCAGTCTTTTGAAGCTAATTTTCTTTCCTAAATTTGCATTCGCAAATTTTAAACAACGTGCAACATGCTTTCTCTTTCCCAGAGGTATTTTACGATGTTTCTATTTTGAAATTGATCTTGTATAATTCTTTAATTGGTGATGGTTTTGTCAGAAAAAACTTCAACTGGAGGTTTCAATTTGAAATTTTTAACCGTTTACTTGTAATCATCGGCTTATTTTTAACCTTTCTAAGCATGTTTCTACGTGTACGGACGCTGATCTTCAGTGGTGCACCTGACTTTGACCAGTTAGTGGAAGTGCCACATTCTTCAATTTTTCAAAAAAGTAACTAAAAGTAATATATGGAACTTTTGATTTGTTAGAAATTTTTATTTTTAAGTTGAATGTTTTAATTCCGGAAAGATGCTGGAGCCTCTTTGTCCTTACACAAGATTTCTTTTTGGTTAATGCAACGGTAGCTTATTAGTAATTGACCGTGTAGTTTTTACTGAACCACGTAGATTCTTGTTCTACAAGCGTCTTTAATGTCGAAGGATTTGTTTGCACACAATTGACTTCTTAAAAGGCAACAACTATCGTTTTAGAATCATGTTCCTAAAATGGCGGAATAATTCTGTCATGTATCTCACCAGTTCACATCATATTTGTACCTATATTCTTGAAAAATCTTATGAGCTCTAGTATATCTTTATTTTAATTATTTAGAGCTTTAATCTGTTTCCTGCACGTTAGTCTACTAAAAGTTTTGTAAACATAAAATTTCGTGAGTCCAAAAACTTCTCACTTCTCTCCCGGTAACCAACAAAAACACAAACTTTTATTCCTGTGGGAACAGAAGTTATTGGACGAAGATCGAGGCTACTTTTGTGGGCAAGCATGCGAACCATGCAGTCAACACCGCAAAAAAACAATGTCGAAAAAAAAGTCTTTCTTTCTGCTTTATTAACACTCCAGTGTTGATCAATATTACCATTTATATATCCTCATTGGTTTTTGATGAGAGACAACTCGAAACAAATCGGATGTGACACGAAACATTCTTCGTTCAAATCAATGAACTTAACGAACACATCATCAAACTTGAAATAACTTGCTAAAGAAAACATTTGTATATTTTTCTCTTAGTCTTTGGTACAAGCATTGACATTGGCTTCAATAGCAGCCATCTATCTTTTATAAAAGATATTTATTAACTGAGGACTTTAATGTTAAAATGCTTTATTGAAAAAACTGGTGAGTTTATGCTTGTATCCAAGTATCTATGTACACACATTTATGTATATATCTAAACATACATTCATACATTTACACAACAGTTTCTGCAAAATTTCTAATCAAACGACCTGCATTTGTCCTATAAATTCCGTATTTTTCCCCTATAATATTAGCAAGCATTTAAATGAGAAATCTCACAAATTTCTTGTGAGATTTGAGGCATGCATTTTAGGCAGTTAACTCATTTTGATTTAATTAGGATCGCTCGAAAAATATATTTTGAATATCTACTGTAATAAACACTTTCAATATTATTACCTGATATAAAGAAATCCAAAGCTTTTATGTCAAAGCACGTGGAAACTGCCGTAAGAGTTTTCACCCTACAGAATTCATTATCTTTATCTCTATTGCATTCATAAGTTAATAAAAACTATTCAACTTCAATTAACTATGTGGCTCTGGGATACATTTTCATGCTTTTTCTCTCAGTTATTTTACAAGCACTAACATGAACCATCTTGGCACCTATGTATGTTTATCAATTAAAGACATTTGAGTGAATACATTTCAAAAAATAATCCAACTTTATCTAGTGTCCATACCATTTTGGAATTAATGTTTCTTTTCTCTTATGCACATCTTGGAACGTTTTTGTTAGCCTTGTGTTGTGAAAATTTTTCTTTTCTTACTCACGTGAGTATATAACACGTATTACTCCAATTGTGTTGAACATGTCCGTTGTAGGACAATCCTTTTCATGATTTCGACTCAGGTAGATTCTTTTGAGCCCCTATTGCGAGTATTAGCAGTGGAAAATCAGAAATTCACTGTGTGATAAAAAAAACACATTTTCTATGAGCCACTTGATTGGCACACTATAGTTGATATTTAGGAGTGAAAATATTGTTCTGAATGTCGACCTCGTAGTCTTCAACGCAGATTTATTTTAATCCACCCGTTTTATTTTCAAAAACAATTCCTAATACCGCAAGTCCCTGAGTTCGTATTTCAATGTAGGTGTACACTAATAAGAGTGCTTTCAACCATGCATCGTCACTGAAATAATGTCTTCTTTTAATATTCTTATTACTTTCATTTTCAATCCTAAATTTAAGCAATAATAGGAATACATTGCCCTCAATCATTAGTTTCGACTAGTGACATAGAAATTGCGATACCCGTTTGTATGTTTCAATTAAGGATCTTTACTTTGAGATATTTTAAAAACAAATGTGGTTTTGCATCAGCTTTATTGGAAATAAACTGTTTTTCTGTCGATTGCGCGCTCAAATATAGACAACCAACTGACGGAGAAAATGAGGTCTGCCACTTCATTCATTTGGATGCACATGTAAAATAAGCAGCCTTGTACGTTTGATGCAGATCAAGTTTAAACTTGGGACATCTTTAACATGACAAAGCTAGAAAGGTTTTCGTTCAAGTGTTTGTAAATAGTGCGAAAATTTGAAACCTTTTCCTGAATGACAGATTTTTCTCTGCCCAGTGGAGTTTCATGACTTTCGAAAAATCAACTACTGATTTCCTCAGAAAATACCTCTGTTTTAGGTGCGCCTGTCGGTCCTTAATTATATTAATTAATTAATTATCCTCAGCCAGAAAATGTTCAATTCAAGGGTTTGAGAGAAAAATACTCACTGCTCAACTCATCTACTAGCAGGATACTTTCCTTTAAAACGATACTACGTTCCGAAATGTTTCGGCTTTCATTTATAAGTTTTTTAAACTACATTTCACTAGGTACTCGGATGATACATTTCAAAGCGGTTTTCTCCTAAGGGAGAAACAACCATTATATCTATGGGAATTAACGCTTCCAAGGGAAGATGTGAGATCCTGAGGTGAACGTGTGACAGGTTTTTATTTGGTTAAACATAATAGGTTTTTGTTTTGAGACAGACTTCATCTCAGTTCGCTGCCGCCGTTTTCTAGACATCTATTACTTTCTGTTTCACCTCTTACTACATTTAAACAATCTTGTTTCTGAAACTTATTTTAATCTTGCTATTTCATTGAAGAGGGCGTGGAGACAGTTTATTCGTAGATTCTCTGTCCCTCAATTCCATGTTGTATGATGCTTCCCTACTTCATCTCTTGGGAACACCTTTGTCCTTGGGAACACCTTACTTATAATCTACCCAATTGAAAATTAGCGCAGTTGCGCGGGAGATTTTTAGCAGTTTTTCGCAGTGATCGCAGTTTTAAGACGAATTTCAGCAGTTCCCCGCAGACAAAATGGAGGGGAGTCAATCCGAATGGCGTTTTTTGGCAGACCTTAGCAGTAATTGTCTACAGTCGAATTCAAGCAGACATTTCTCCAGCGGCCTTCGTCGTTTGCAGCAGTAAATGACTCGGTCGAAAACAGGCAGTAACAAACTGCGCTATTTGTAGTTTTAAGCAATATTTAAGCCGAACATATTAAGCAGAATTTGCAGGAATTAGTGAGTGTTCTCAAGCGCACTTGCAAATGAAAACTTGAGCTCTCCAAAGCATGAGCGCTTGACCACTCCAACACATGAAAAGAAGAAAAGAAAGAAAAAGAAAAACACTTTATTTCCAATATACGTAGATGATACAAGAACATCATCTTTGGTTTTTAAAATTTCTTGACGTAAGAATTCTTATATGTTACAAACACATGAGTATCGTAATCCCCATGTCACTAGTCGAAATAAATGATTGAGGGCAATGCATTCCTTATGTTGCTTAATCTAGATTTGATTATATATGTAATTGCAATAATAAAAGAGAACACAATTTAATTAGCGCTTGAGCACATCCGAGTATGAGCACACGAGCAGATATGAGAGGACGAGCACACGAGTCTCGTGCTACAAACAAAAACATAATCGTGTGCACAAGCAAACACGTACAAGATCAACCTTAAGGAAAGCATGGAGCTCATTGCTCATTGCAGCTTCTGCGCAGGGTTGCTGATTGATCATTTCATGGCCAATTTGCACAAAATTGGCCATTTTTTGAACGCTGTGGCCATGAGAAATTCACTTGGCCATTTTTAAAAACATCGCACAATGCAAGAAACAGAAGACCTGCAACATCTCGAGGAGGTGCTTTCGACGGAATATTGTCAAAGTGAGTAAAAAAGTTATTAGTATTCTGATTTTTAAATGAAAAATGTCTATATATTTTGTAGTGGCCATTTTGGCCAGCGTTTTTCGTAAAATGTGGCCATGAGCTGACGGATTCATCTGGCAACCCTCCTTCTGCGTGACCGCGCCCCAGCAGACAGATAAAATGGGGCCCAAATGGGTGCAACATGAGCAGGTTGGATTTTGATTGTTGGCATCTACTCAGAAATTGAGAATCGTTGGTTTTGCAATGGTTTGTCCAGTTTGTGGAGGCACGATATTTTTATCATGTGGATTTGTTTCGTGCTTTCAATAATTGAGTTTCCAATGGTTCCGCCACATATATAGTAGATGGAAAACCCATTCATCGCCGATCTCTGCTAAAATTCCCATCGCTATTTTTCAATATTGATTTGACTATTGATCGTACAAAACTATGTTATTAATCATTATTTTCATGTATCAAATTAGGTTGTACGATTCGACATAGCTTAAAATGAAGGTAATAGCGAAGACTAATGATTTAAAAGACATTTTTGTTAAAAAACGAACGTTTCGACCGTAAGGTCATCATCAGCGGATGTCTGAAAAAATACACGGAAAAAATATACATTTATGAATTGAAGAAAAACAACACAAAAAAAAAAATTACCTGTAAAATGTTAAACTGAAGCTATTTTTAAGGGGTGGGACGATTGCATATCGTTTAGATCGGGTTTTAAGCGGCTAATGAAGAGGGATTCGAGAATACGTAAATCAGTGACTGAGTTAGCAGAACTTAAGATGGAAAAGTTTTGCTGCAGAACTGGAGAATTACAATGATCTGAATGAATTCGTATGGCTGAGTGGGGTGGCTTGCTTAGTGGATTACCGGTTCTGAAGCTCCTACCAATATGCTCAAATACTCTACATCTTAGTGCGCGCGTGGTTGAACCAACGTACACAGACCCACACAGTGGGCAACAATATTTATACACAATAGATGAGAGCATAGACATAGGCAGTTTATCCTTGAACGAAAACAGAGTACCGATTCTAAAATTGTTCACTAATATAATTTCGAGGTCAATACACATAAAATATTTCACTGTAAGAGAGCGTAGTTCCTTCTTCAGCTTCTCGGACTGAAAACGAAAGAACGGCATCGACACGTAAAATTTCTTTCTCTCTACTGTCAGCGGCATCGTAGCAGAATTACATTTGGTTTCTATCAGTTGCCGAATACATCTATTAAGTTAGTGAAGCGGATAGCCATTGTTCAAAAAAATTGTTTTAGAAATTCAAGCTCATTGAGCAGTGATAAATAATTGGAACTAATTTCATATGCCCGGAACAATAACGTCTTGATACTATTGATTTTAAACTGTAACGGACAAAAACCAAAGAAACTTAAACCCATGCCAGTAAACGTATCTTTTCTATAAACAGAAGAGCAAAAGGTGTGTAAACACTGCAAAAATAAAATGAATTATCATGCCTTTCATAAAAGTGTAAAGGAAAGATGTGCATCCAAGCACATCTATAGTACAGTCGCCAGTCCAATGCGCCATCTTCTGACAAAACGGTCATTGAACTACAGTCTGATAAGGGCTTCTCAAAAAAGCAACCCTTCTGCAGATTGCTTCTCCACAAGTTTGTAATTGGTGAGTACATTGTCTAATTGGTTTCACAAGTGTGAATCTGTCGAGAAAGATCACCTGTATCTTTCAGATCTTTAATACTTTTGATGTAGAATACAGAGCCAATGTAAAGTTTTACTTTCAAACATGTGTGCTTTCATAATTCTTTCATGTTTCAGCGCATCAACTCAACTGACCTCGAATTGTTTGTTTCTGTGCTCTGATGTATATACCATAATGAATTGTACATCAATGCATATGTAAAGTTACCTTCATTCATTGTTGCAGGTTTATGATGAAATGTTTACGTAAATTATTAATGTGTGATACTAATTTCCATAAGCACTTTAAAATGTCGGTATATCCACTGAATAACCAATGATCTGAATCTCATATCTTGCAATTTAAAAAAATTATTTTCCCTATACAGACCCTCTTTCTTACTATGTAGATGCTGTACAGCAGAGCGTGCACGGTAAATCTTCAACAGTCACTGACATCAACCACTTCATAGCGTTGAGCCTTGTCAATGCAAGAGTAAGGGTCGCTTAGATTTAGATTAAAATTTACATTATTGTGTTTCATGTACTTGCAACTATGTCGAAATATATTTTTTATATCCCATTACATCGTTAGCGTAATCTTATAGAGAAAAATGTGTATGAATTTTAGATTCAGTGCAAAAAATGGCCTAGAAGCAGACATTATCTGTAAGACCATAAACACAGCGCACGCCAGTGTTTTCTGCGTTTAAATTTTTTTGGATTCATTTTCATGCGCAAATTTAATGCAAATAAGCCTCGAAATTATACTAAAATTTCTACACTCTTGTATTTGCCCAGCAAACATCGCTTACTGATTACTGATTCATATTTTTCGATCAGGCAACTACGACAGGGCGATGAAGAAATGTTGAATGACAATGTCTACAACGGACACAGAAGGTGCTACCTACTCTGCTGCATGGCTGTTCCAATAAAAATGATGTAAATCGTCTGAAACGTGAGTTCGATGGAATATTTTACTTTATATACATAAATACACGCATACACATATATACACATGTACACATACATAAAAATATATATATCTATATGTATTTGTGAATATGTATTATATATTTAGGTTTAGCTTTATCAAACATCATCTGGGGAACTAATCGTGAAGAAAGTGCATCATTAGAGTTAAAATTATAACATTAAATTTCAGTTTTTTCCTTTTCCGTAATACAGCGTTGTGATTTTTCTTCTTACAGGACGGCTGACCTGGCACACGGGCTGAATGATCTTGTAAATAAAATTAAAGAAACTAAAAAGTGAGTCTTGTAGATAGAAAGACGGATTTATGAAAACAATGAGCTGTTGAAACAACTAAAAACCAGGTCTGAGGATGAACCACCGTCCGTCAAAACCACCGATAAGGTGCAGGCCTAATATTTGCCGTCTACTGCAGAAATCGAAGACTTGCTTGCTCTACAGTAGCTGTTCATCCTGCCATAGCAAGTTCATTCTTATACGTTGCGCTGTGCGTACATGGCTCATGCATGCTGGCAATCGAAAATTTTTTGTTTTTAAAGTGTTACAGTAATTCAACTACATAATGAAAAAATATAAATTCTCTCAAATAAACTTTAATTATGTTTTTATTACTATTATTTTTATTAGTACGGAGGTACGCAATTTTAGAAACATAAGCTTTTCAAAATCAAACTTGATCTTTTTTAAAATATACTTGACATTTTTAAAATTAAACTTGAGCTTTTTTAAAGTGACATTGACCTTTTTAAATTGAACTTGAGCTTTTTTAAATTGAACTTGATATTTTTTAAATTAGAGTTAGAAAGGTGTAGTATAGGCTTTTTTACATTTACTCATTTCAAATTTTCTTTTCGGGACTTTACAGATTAAAGTTGCACAAGTTGAGGCATGAATCCTTGACGAAAACAACCACCGCATTCGCGAAGTGTCTGATGAGCAAGAAATTAGCTCTGAAATATTCTATGACGAGGAGCTTTTCAGCAAACGAAATTGGCTTTCAGGGAAACTCGCGTTTTCAACTGTATTTAACGTAAATGTAATGTAAGGATTACCTCTCTGTTACAGTTCATGGAAAGCCTTTATTTGATCTAACTAATTAAATCAAATGTTTGAAGGACACTGTGAAAACATAAATACGGACATATGTAGGAAAATAAATATATACCAATATGTGTCTGCGTGGGAGGAGAGGTGTTCAAATGCTATATATATATATTATGCTTGCATAATTGAAAACCGAGAGTTTACTGTTGTTTCTTCTGCAGTATCGGTTCTCGCGTGGAAATCAAATATCACCCTATCGCTAATATACGGAAAAGGTTGAACTTGTTTGTTCATAAAAATAAATGCGTACAAGTGTGCATGTGCGCATGTGTGTTTGAGCCAACGTTATTCGTATATTGTATAAGTAAGTAATACGCATGGGAAGTTTGTTATATATGCTAATAACCATTTTGCGTTTTTCCACAGATGCTCTGCCTGATTTGCCTCAATACGCGACCGCTACCAGGAAGGAAGTACGAGTACATGTAGCATTTGGAAGTGAGCCTAAAGAATATCATATGTAGATTAAAGGTGCAGTATTTAAGTTCAGTAATACTCTTGCTACATTGACGTTCTTTTATTCACCTTGTGTGCAAGGAATTAGCACAAAAATAGCTCATAATTTTCCTGATTTGTTCTCTGTTGTTGCAGAACCATTTTAAAATTTCAGGTTTATTTAATGCTCCACACAATCGATTTTATCTGCCAAGAACTGCCAAAATACTGCATGAAAATGTAGGGCAGTTCTTGGCAGATAATTCGATTGTGTGGAGCCTTTTTTATTGAACGTTTGAGTAGTGGCCACTAGCGGCCTCTAGCAGTTCTAGGCAGATCTAGGCAGACGTTCTCGCGAGCGCCGCCGACAGCCTTGGCAGAGATAGTCTGCCCTAACGCGGACGTAGCGACCGCTGCACTGCGCTGCCACTGCGCTGCTGAGCCACTCACCTCTGCCAAAAACGTCAAGAAACTGCCAAAAA
>JACJUY010002651.1:18321-50070 GCA_014220935.1 Platorchestia sp. MABIK | reverse complement strand
TTTGAGGATGGTCGGTTCAAATGCGGCTTACAAGGACGCATAAAAGATTGATTCTGAAGATTTGAGCGTTATTTTTCGAACACTTTTGAGCATGGAGGAAACGATTTGAAAGTCCATTCTGAGGGAATGCAAAACAGGATTCTTAGAACGGTCGAGGCGGTTTTTGCGGCTGTTTCTTTCTTGGCTTTTGTTCAAAACAAAACACTCAATATCTGGCAGACAATTTTCCCTCCCAATTTATTTTCGTTGCTGCGTAAGAATGTTGTTCGCTGTGCGGAAAGCCGGCATCGGTGAGTGGAATATTTCAATTCGCCGTTTTCAAAGGAACGCTGCTTTTTCAAAGAATCTTCCCAATTGCATCGTTCGACTCCGCCCTGTGGCATTCCATACATCTTTTTTTGAAGCGCAGTGCTAGGCATTGTCCAGAGTTTTGGGGAACTTCACATTGACTTGGAGGATGAGCAAGATATCTGAGCTTCTCTCGACGGAGCAAATGTTAGTGAACATGTCAGTGGACAGAGCTCAATTAGAACTCGTGAGTGATACTTAAAGTCCCTTGCTACGAATTTAGTAATATTTCTTGTATGGGTCTCTGATCGGCTTACTTTTTAGATAGTGATCTTTTGCTTCCCTACTTCTCGGTCTCTTAAAATAGGCGAGGCCGGGGTACCGTACAAACGGCATTTTGTGCAATCATGTACATTCCTAGAACTTTATTGTACACAATCTACCCCTTCGTCTCATTGTGTGAGGGTGCCTTTTTTGGTCGAGTTACAGAGCCAAATTTCATTCTCTTGAATACCAGTTGAGTTTTTGTCTTTCTCTGTGATAATTATTAACAGACACTCAGTGATTATCCACAAAATATAATTCATCTAGTAGTATAATTCATTGAAATCATCTACTAATGCCTGTGGCTTAGGCATTCATATGGTTCGCTCTGCAGATAATGGGCTGATTTCATGAAAATTTAATTCAAAGTAAAGCTTGTATCGTTCATCTCTCACCGCTGGTAGTAAAGTTATTAAAGTAATAAGGGTCGAATACTATTATGTCTCAACTAAATTTAATTATCAAAAGTCTCGTACAATTCAGTGAGACAAAATACAGAGATTTACATAGCTGTCTTCTTGATGGAGCTCTTAAATTTCATTTAGTGTCACCAATAATCATTATTAACCCTTCCCCGTCAGGAACGTGTATACTCGTCTTCACAAAATGTTCTTTTTTTAGTTGTCGACGACTCTACTCGTCTAAAATTTTACCTTCAAAACCAGCTACATACGTAAATACTCGTCGATTTTAAGTCCTTGTAAGCCATTCTACATGTGAAACGAGCATTCCCGTCAAATCATACGCCTGGCAGAGGCGATAGGGTAGAGCTGTGGGATTGCAAGGACATTGCTACTAGACTTGCTCCGACAGCCATTGTCGTCGGATGGTTGTTGTTTGCATCCACGTTTGCATTCATTTTTTTTGTAGCATTTTTAAGTGTTACACCCCGAATGTCTAGTTCAACGGAAGATAGTGAATGTGAACCTTCCCTCAGAAACTTGAATACTTCTGATAACTCTGCCAGTTTATCAGACAATGATTATTTCTCGACAAGTGAGGAGGAGGAGGAGGAGAGGGAGGGGGAGGGGGTGACTCGTTTTTGCCAACAAAGGTATCTTCAAAATGAAATATTAACCACAAAAATGGGAAGGAAAAATAATTACAAACTGTTTTCATAACCAGCATCAAAAATACCATATGGAACCAAAATAAAAAATTAGTCTAAAAGAGAGACGTTTTTAACAAAAAAATTGTTAGGGAAGGGGTTAAGCATATGTAGCGTATAATAGTGATATTTTAAATCTATGAAAATTAATACATTAGTTTCAGTGCTAAAGCTTTGAAAAAGCATGGTTTCCACATTTGCTTTCGTGGCAGAAGAAGACAGCTTCTAGGCAGCGCGGTGTACCTTTTGAGCTCGCATTCTTCAGCCCTGTGTGTGTGTGTTGCCAGTTTTCTAGGCAAGTTCATGAAAATTAAAAGTTCTTTAAGTGGATTGTGCAATATTCATGCCAAATTAATTATATGTAAAATTTTGCATGAATTTTTTAATGGTTTCTATTATTTTTTGTATATGTGTGTAAAAACAAGTGTGAGGGAAACCTTAGAGATGTTTCCCTTCCTCACACATGTTTGACAATTTAGCCAACAACTCATGGTAACTCCAACAATCGTCTCAAACCCTGGGGAGAGTTCGTCATTAAGTGAGTCTTAAAAATGTGTACCCAAAAAATAGTATGCCCATTTTTTGTTGGATATCAGCTTCATTAAGAAATAATTTTAAAGCCTTTCGGTACGGATTTACTTTGAAATTTTTGCTTATGAAATAAAATGACATGCGAGGTATTTCTGTACTATCTCGTCCTGTCGATAATTTAGGCTCGTGTTGCATTATTTCTTTGACGTGTTCAATGTTTTACGCAGATGTTGCTGCTCTCTTCCGCCCAGATTAAGAAAAATTTTGTTCAAGTTCATCCTGAAAAAGCTTTAAAGTTTTGCTCGCAAGTGCGTTCTCACAATAAAAACGAGCTGCTAATTATCATTTGAGGAGACGGTCACGGTAGAAAAAAAAGTCTGTCATTTCTGGATGGATTTTTCTGAAATTTCCACGTCAGGTGTGAAATGATTTAGCGATCTCTTTATGATTGAATTGTGTTTTTCGCATCTGCATCAAAAGTTTAAAAAAAAACGTCAAAATTGGGGTCCAGGGAAAGTTTTTCATGCCGTACAGTTTTGAAGCTACAGAACCGGCAATTCGTTTATAGATAGTTTATTGAGTTCTCTAACGATAAGGGCGATTGAATTTTCAAAAATAATTTTCTTTTGATTTCAGTGATTTTTTAAAAAAATTTCAACACTTTTTCTCGTTTCTCTTCTTTTCTTGTCGCATAATTTTCAAAATAACAAATATTTCAAAAATCGAATCGCTCTTAACGATAGAGTTTGCTAAACTCTATCAAATGATATACTTTCCATTCTTGTACTCCAAAAATTGTGGATGAAGAATCATTTTAAAATTGAAAATCGCAAGTGTTGGGAACAGACATTTTTCTAAAAAAAAATTTTAATTTTTCACCTAATTTTCTAACCAAGTCTCTCTTTACGTTTAAACTTTAGGGATTTATAGCCTTTTTTGTTCGCTATTGATTGATATAATTGCCATTCCTGTACTTTCAAAACGTATTTTTTTTACATTTTCAAATATTTCATTGAAAAAAAAATTTTTTTTTAATTTTCAAACTAATTTTTGTTTTGTTTACACTATAGTGCTGTGTAGCTCTTTTTGAGCCTTTTCGAGTGGTATATTTGCCATTCCTGTACCTTCAAAACTACGGGAGGCGATTAGATGTTTACACAACAAGATAATTAGCTGAAAACTCAGAGCAGCCGGACTCGAAACAAACACTAGTTACATCATCATAATTTATCACTGAGTGTTAGAATGTTAAAAGCATTTCAAGCCCCGCCATGAATGAACTCTCTTGCTATTACCGTAGAGAAACGCCCAAAACGGACTCGTAATAAGGAGGGAAGGGGAGATCACTCATCCATTGGCGCGCTTCAAGGTCACACTAGTGCGCGTTTTCAACCCCGTCTAGGAGACTAACCAATGCACGTAATTGGGAGCCAATTATATCGTTGGGTGCGCAAGAAAATTCTCTATAAGATTAATTTAAAAACTGAAAATCTCTATTTCTTCAGATTTCTACCGTTACCGTCTCCTTGAGATCTTCATGATTTAGAAGAACTATAGATTTTAACAAGCGTCTGATGAAGCTAAGATAAAAGCAATGAAGGTTCACTAGCTACCGATAAAAGATTAAACAATTAAAGCAACCTTTTTAGAACTAAAATGTGTTGAAGAATTATCAATTAATACGTAGTTGCGGGTAACTTTTAATTGATCACTCGTATAGCGGATATACTTTTTGAGACATGTATCTGATAACTTTAGGTGAGAGACTGTCAGCTTGAAAGAACTTTCTAGTTGAAATTCTCATCATCAAGGAAAAATTCTTACCTACTGGAAAGAGTATGTGTAATGTATTAAAAATGTAAGTAATTAGCAGTTACGTGATACAATTGTTTACAAACCCATAACTATGGTAATGATGGCACTAAATTTTTTAAAATACCGCTCTTGAAGTGGTCTTTGAGGTTTGGCTTACTACTTGGCTCAAATTCGCAGAAATAAAAATGCAAGTTATAAATATTCACACAATACAAGGTGCGAGTAGTCAAATTTTTTTTCTCGTTGGAAAATGTTGCTACTTTTTGTATTGCATAGCCTTGCCCGTCAATAAATTAATCCTTCGCTTCTTAAATGGTGCAGAACCCTCCCGAGCACGAAGTATGACGGCAATTCCGTGGGGCATCGAGTTTACAAATGTTCTAACGTCCACCTGGTCGACTTTAAACCACTCTTGCATCAACTGATCTTGTAGTGCGTCTAAAGTGCGTGGACGATCATCTCAACGTCTAACTTGTCGTTCTGTGTTGTCTCAGAAATTTTCCATTGGGTTCATGAGTGGAAACTCAGCTGACGATTCGAAATGCCTGACATATCCGGAACGACTGTCGATCCAATTAATGACTGTGCTAACCCGATGCGCGGGGCAGCTATCTTCCTGGCAGAAAGGCAAAAAAATGTCTTTTTTCATTTAGATGTTGTGCGAATAGCAAAACTTAGTCATCAAGCAGCTCAATGTCGCATGCTGCTTCAGTTTAATAAATACTTCAACCGAAGAATTCGGCATGTGCGTCAATACTGTGTGCTGGTGGAGTGTGGGTTGATGGATTTTTTCGCTGCGCGGACATTCCTCTGATTAGTCAAAAAACAAATAAATAAAATTTTTTGTTTTATTCTTCAATTCCTTACCCTATTAATTTGAGCACGAAAACTTTAAAAGTTATGTTTGAAACTATTCTCAAGCAAAGATTAAAAAATGACCTTCAATCGGAGTGTAACGGCCTAAATTATTAATGATGTTAAAAACATTTACACTTAATTAAACAGATTTTTCCTTTAAAATGATACTGATTAAAAACTTCTTTACTTCATTATTACTGAATATAGGAGATAAAAAGGAGGGGACATTTTAAGGAGCTACCCTAGATAACGTACAATTTTAGTTTTACGTAAATGCTAGTGGCGTTCTTAACCGGGATCATACCCTTCCAAAAGTTCAAGTAAAAATGCAATGAGCATTAATGAATCAATTTCCCTAAGACAGAAAGAGAGGACTTGTGTAAGGAAAGAAATTGCAACGAGAAGAGACTGCATAGATCACTTCGAAGTAAAAGTGATGCTGCCCGAACACACCCGTCGATTGCTCACGAATGTTAGAGAACATTCTTGCTTCTCTCATATAGACAAACCACACCTTTAACTTTTGATAACTTTTTCTTGACACATTTGAGGCTAACTTAATTGTCAAGAACGAAACTGATTTCGTTAAAGAATCTGTGGGAAATACAAGTTGTTTTACGACACAATGTAGCCAAAGAGAACAATTTATAGCTATGGACGATTGCGCGTTTGACTTCTAGTTTTTCCACTACTTTTCGCATGTTTAAAGTTGGCAATTCTCTTCAAAGAGTTTCAAACTTATAAGCAGCAACTAAGATTATACATCGTTATTTATAATAATATGGCTCTTGCACAAACCTGTGCATTTGCGCTACACATATATTTATTTGTAATGTGAACCCTTTACAATCAAGAATCTTAATGCTATCCTCGTACTGCCTTACGTTCTGTATCCAAATCAACCGCATTCATTAACAACGTCACATCTTCCACTACTAGTTTGCTTAATTTCTATTCTTCAAAGTACGTTCCTCGATGCACTCAGTGCTGAAGTGTCTCCCGTGCATTTTGTAGTAGCACCGTCCGCCATTGCTGCAGCCGAGCGAAGGAACAAAGAAGCATTAGGATTGGGGCTGTGTGACGCGTAGGCAGATGGCCCTTGGTCTTTGTCTTTGCTTTTGTGTGTCAATGATTGGGAACTCGGGGAGATATTTTGGTGCTGCTTCGGTGTCGGATCTGCTAGGAATGTTTACTTTGTAAGGAGATGATATAAGAGAGAGAACACTGACAGGAAGTTTTTCATACTTATCAGAGCATTTGAGCATTGAAAAAAAATGTAGATTCTACATCAAACCGGCACTAATACTGAAGGAAAATTTTGCTTGGTTAGCAAGTTCAAAAAAAAGATAAGGACAAAAACCAAAGAAGTCTACATTATTTAAATTGTACGTGGTCAATACTAAATACAAACGAACGTTTCGGGCCTTGATCCATTATCAGCAAAAATCTGCAATTTTTAGCAGATAATTTAACATTCAGACTAGGTAATTGCAAATATGTATATTACCAGACGTAAAAACACTGGTGATCCCGGACAGACTGAATACCCTATTAGATGCACACAAGTGAGGGAGAAAATGAATGCATTGCGTTATGGGACACAATGAAACGTAAATACATGAGTGCCGACTTGTATGCACACTGAAAGAAATTTTTGCCTCTCTAAGTGTCTCATGGCTGTTCAGGTGTCTCATGGATAGCCAGAACGTCTCAAAAAGAGAGTACATGTCTCATCGGAAGTGCGACCCCTCGATGAGCGCGAAGTGTCTCAAAATGCTGCCTATCTTTTATTGGCGATGATTATGTAATGCCTTAGTCACCCCTCTAAATTGACGTTAGTTAAATAAGTGTTCAGTAAATGTAACATGGTGCAAATTAAATTTTTGGTAAGCATCTAACTTCACCTGTAGACTGTTTAGATGGCCTGTTCTGGAGAAGTTAACACTTAATTGCTACTGCTCTGAGCTGAACGAGAAATGTAGCTGGTGGCATGAAAAGATCTAACTGCTGGAGACGAGTGCAGTTTCTCGCGCAGCTCTTCAGCGGTAAGACCAAGTATTGATGTCACCAGCAGCAGCTATCGCTTAGCTCAAGTATACGTAAGCATATCCATGTTTCTTCATGGCGCTGGAAACGTCAAGCTTGCTTGGCAGTGCAATGTTACAGTTTAATATCCGTAGAGTTTAGTGTGAGCCATCAGTTGTAAATGCATCAAACTCAAGCCCAAGTGTCTCATCAATGAGACACTGAAGCACTTTTAGTGAGACACTAGAGCATCTCTAAATTGGGTCTAGAGACACTGTTATGCATCCGAATCTTGGGTGTCTCATTGATGATGCATCTGCATGTCTCGGTTTTGGAACAAACGTCAGATGCACCTGGGTGTTTCAAAATTGGGCTATTATTTCTTTCAGTGCAGCTTTACTTGTATGCAGCTTATAGGGTATGCAGTCTTTCCGTGATCACCAGTGTTTTAACGTCTCTAGTAATATACATCTGTGCAATTACCTAGTCTGAATGTTAAATTCTCTCTTTATAATTGCAAATTTTTGCTGATGGTGGGTCAGGGCCCGAAACGTTTCTTTTTAGCATTGACCACATACAATTTTAAATAATGTGGACTTCTTTGGTTTTTGCTCTTAACTTTTTGTGGCACTAAAATATTGTTACATGGTGCGCGCTCGTTGGTATATTTAACGAAGAAATTTTATTAAATGCATTTACAGTTTATGATTTGCTGTTGAAAATACGAAGTCTATTAAAACTGTTAGCTAGGAACATATTTATTCTATACAGTAAATCAAATTAAGATGAAGAGCAGTGTGATGCAAGTATCAAAACTATTAAAAATTACGATGATATAAATATATTGTGTTGCTTTTCAGCGAATTGCGTTTATTCATGCAATGAATTTTCTATTGCGTAATTAACACAATTGAGAAGATTTGAATTTTATCTATTATGACTTGAAAATGAATAATCTTAACATAAAATTATTGTTTAGCTGTCTTTTATTTCGGTTTACTCATACGATCTGAGTAGAGAAAATTGCTTCTTGATTAATATATTCGATCAGGAATTTTTTGATCAATATTTATCTTAATTCACACGTTAAATAAGTTTTGATGTTTACTTATTTTTAATTTGATCGAAATCGATCTATTGCTGTTTATGTAAAAGTAGAAATCACGGTAGAGGAAACAAGGTAGAGTCATTTCTATGGGGGAAAAAAGACCTCCTCTTGTTCTGCTAGCCAACAGAACGGGTTTATTTCAAACAAACTTTATGTCGTCACCATTGCGACATGTCGATAGGCCGATGGTGGTGACAGATTTGTGGCTAGCAGTGTTCTCAGATGCAATTTGAGCACTGCCATTGGTTCGTTGCCATGAAGTTAGCATTGGAGACGAAAACACGGTGACGAAAAAAAAAATACTTTTGACCATACATTGTTCCTTCTGCAATGATATGTCCTGATGTTCTGCCTACTTTGTTTATTCGGATCTTTGAGCATATTGTGACATCTCCGATGGAACTTCGAGGTCGGTCTGCATGAGTATAGATCCTTTAGGGCAAAATTGCTTGCAAAAATCGGCATTAGTCATTCCGGTCATCTATACAAATAATTACTAGCACACTATTTCTACCAAAAACTTAGTAGTGCAGGATTGATATTTTGAAGAAAAAAAATGCTGGCTGTTTATATTATAGGCAGGCCCCTCAGAGAAAGTAACACCTTTTTGATCGTTGTGGTACATTTACGGCTGCGTAAAATATTTGTATCGATTTCATATATTTTTTCGCCAGATATTACCCATGTAAATATTGATGCATTGGTATGCAATGATATAAATATGCATGACTTTTAGAAGTTCCCTTCCTGTTAAAGAAATGAGTCAAATGTTAAAGAGATGAGCTCCCCATGCATCTCTACTTTAATATTTCTCGTAAAGAGGCTCATCTCGTTTTTTTTTTCTCGTACTTTTAGAGGCTCTTCCTAAATTTCCGCCAATATTCCTTACTCTTTTATGCTATACTCTGCACATAGTAGCTACGTTTCTGATCTAAAAATTAAACATGTTTATATTGCCTGCTCAAAATACAGAGGATGACTTAGATCGCTGCAGGTGTTGTTGATAAATAAGTTAGTCTCATGCTATGATCACAAAAGTTGTATATTTTATAAGAAGAAAGGTTTAACTAAGTAATGTTTTCAAGTACTCTATCTATACTGCAGTAAAAATCTTAATCCTTTAAAATCAGAATTTAAGTCTCAATCGCATTCTTCGTGAGAAAAAGAGAGGCTAAAGCTAATCTTTGTGTATGCAATCGAAGATATTTAATTCCTTTGTCGATCATCAATCCAGTTACGTTTCCGTTCACTGCAATTCACGGGAGCTTTTAAACGTCATGAAGCCAATTTTACGCTCAGTGCAAGCCATAATGACGTTAAGTATAGTTCGTCGTCATCAAACCATATCTTTATGAGCATCCGTGACCAATAGCTCTGCGTAGAAGTTCCACAATACCAAATTATTAATACACGAAAGTGCTCCGGCGTCAAGCTTTGCGAGGAAAACCAGAGAGCTTTCCCGAGATGAGCAATGGGGCCGTACATCACTCGATAACTTGCCTTAAAGATCCGTTCTTTTGTCTGAGCGAGTGTTTTCTGCTGCGATTGTTCTGAGGACACCGAAAATACCCTCATGTGTACAGTCGAACCAGACTCATTGGGATATATAGGGTGTCGGTTCCCGAGTTTTGTCTTTGATGCTCTCTGATGAACATCGTATCCCGAGTGATTGATGGGCTTCTATTTTTGTGTCTAATTAGAGTGTATTTCTTATTTAATTCACATTCAGAACTTGTTTCCGAGTACACTTCACCTATATCTTAACAATTACTCGCTGCGCTTGAAGATAGTACTTGTAGTATCAAGATGATTTGTTATTTCCTTAAATCCCAGTCTGAATTTAACTGTTATTAGTCTTTTTTACGATAAATCGTCAAAATTAGTGCCGGGAATGTCTCATACGAGAATTATCGTCAGATTACCGATAATTATCGTAAGTTTTGGACGAAGTCCGACGATAGTAACGGATTAACTACCGGTAATTTTTACCGTCGGACCGATCGCAAATTTTGATCGAAATTTACCGTTAGATCTCAACGATTTTTCATTGTTGGGTTTATGATCGGCATTGTCTCGTTACTTCTACGACAAAATAGCCACTTTGAGAAATCTATTCTGGAAGACTCATAAGCAGTGCAACGATTTTCTCAAATATTGCGAATTGCTCTCGATAACAATGGGCCAAACCTTGTGAAAATAATCTGTCCAATTACCGCAAATTTAAAGACTGCGTAAAAATTTCCGAAACTACTCATCAAATGCAAACAAATTTGTTGAATGGATCTATATATTTCTTGTGGTTTGTTACAGTTTGCGATAATTGAACAGATAAGTATTACAGGGTCTGGCCTATTGGACCAAGTAACTATACACAATTATTAGAAAAAAATAGCTGCAATGCTGATGAATGTTTCAGTTAAGAGCGCACATATTGTCTTCTTTCATCGCAGAAAACGAGACAATTACGATGGTAAGTCGAACAATAAATAGTCATATCAAATCACCACTGATTTACATTGGAGTTAAAACAAAACAATGTTCAACAAATACATTCATTTTCCCGTCGTTTTTCGGAGCCAACTGTTAGGCAGCGCAAGTGGTGTCGAGTCCAGTCTATGTTAGTTACCCATAATGTTAATTTTTTTCCAAGTGTTCAGCTTCTTGTACCCAGCCTAGGTCTGTTTCTTTATGCCGATAGTGCGTCCGTGCATTTACTTTAGTTAGCCCTTAAGTGTCATTTCAATTGCATTTCAACATTACTTGATTACCTAGGTAAATAGCACTAATATTTTAAATGTAATTTTATGTATACTACTCTGTTATGCAGTTGTTCATGTTTGTACGGACTATGTTTGCAACAGGAAATAAATTACTGTTTTTGCAGAAAATGTATCCGTGTGTTGAGAAGGCATTGTAAAGAGAATCAGCAAAAGACACCTCTCGCATCCGAAGGTATAAAGCGTTTTCTTTCTCCTTTATGACCTGGTTTTAGTCTAATAAGACCCTTCGCCTTTAAAGGGGCTTACGGAACCGCCTTGGGAGGACAAACTATTTCGCATAGTTGGTCGCAAAGAAAGAAACTGTCGTAGTTTGGCGGATCAGGATTATCCTGAGAAGTCTTAACGGACTAATTACGGCGAAAACAGTTCTACGTTTCCTAACGGTATCGACACCAACCCAAAAGCGAAGACGCAGGACATTTGATGGCTGACACTTCTTGTTTCTTTCCTTCACCATGGCCGACTGCAGCTAAAGCATCTGATAAATTGGAATGCATTATTGATTTAAACTGTACATATGAAAATTCAATAAAATAAATTACCCATTTACCGACTGACTGCTCCTCAAACCATCGTGTTCAGAGCAAGCCAGGCTAGCTTTACGTGTGAGCGCAACATTTGGCCCTTCTGGTTACGGCTGTATTCAGAGATCGTCAAGTAGACTAGTTTGACAGTGAGAACACTTGATATCGGTACCCTAAAGCCCAGCTGGGCGGTAATGTTTGTCATGATTTAAATTAAAGGTCACTTTGAGTACATCTGGGCGATTAAATTAGAATCAAATGATATCGTAGGGATGAAACAAACTGATATTTAAACGCAACATTGAGGACTGATGTCCATGCAATGAAAATAACTTATATCTTTACTATGATCTAATATATTGAAAAAAAAACAATACCAGAACGAAAAAAGTCTATTTTTTCGAATAATCAAAATTAGAGAACATCCACGATCCGGGAATTCAAACTCCACACAAGGAAACAGAAATTTACGCGCTGAAAGGTACAAAGCGAAAGGAAATAAAGAACAGATCAAAAAATCCATAAGGGAGTTCTCTACGTATATCCACCCTAGTGCACCTAGAATCACACAAGATGATGACAACTACAAGCAGAACATTTGCGGAATTTTTGTTTTAGGTTTAAATGCAAACACATGAGTAGACAACATTAGATTATAATCGCTTGCAAAGTGAACACGAAAACAATATAGCAATCCCGACGTATTCAATGGGCAGTGATTAAGGCTTCACGTCAGCACAGCCAAAAAACATGCGATTTAGTAATTATTACGAAATTCAAAGATAGCACTTGTAGCAAAAGGAAGTGAAACACAATGCGTATGTAGGAGTAAACTGCCTGAACTTGTCACCAATAGGTGCTTCACCCAAATACATAATGACTGAAACTACTGATTGCACTGTCGGCTGCATTTCCTTGCTAGCCTCGTTTTTCCAAACTACACTGTACCTAAAGCTGCAGGATAAAATGAGAGACATTCCAGAGAGAGCAAATTATTCTGAGCACAGTATACACCTAACGCAAATGCTCGTTTATGAACCTTCCGCTGTCGGCCGCATTTTTCCTTGCAATCCTTTTCTTTCATGGAGAGCAATGTATTACCTACTAAAAATTTGGCTTCATGCTCGAGATACAAGATTGCTCGTTAAAACCTGCCGCCTTTCCTTTCGTAACCAAGCATTCGCCCGCTTCCTCGCTCTACTGGAGCTTTCTGTGGGTCCTTCGTCTCGTCATCTCAACCCAGCTGCAACTTCCATCGTGAAGCTGACGATTGCGTGAGTGCCTGATCAGCGCGGAAACCTCCCTCTCTCCTGCCAACAACAAAACACTTTGAATATCTATTCCCTTAAGCTCTTATTCTCAGTAATTGAACGATTGATTAAAAATGCTAAACAATTTGAAGTAATTCCCTCCCTTATTAATTAACAGTAGGTTGACAAAAGATTCTCCTCAAATTTGAGTCCTGACTTTACACTCTGATACAAGATGGCGTCTTTGAGATTCTAACCGGCTTTGCCGCACAAAGCGACGATCATATGTTCCCCCCACTGTTTGAAAAGAATACAAAAGAAAAATATCCTAAATAGAGAAACTCCCTAAATTTACTTTTCACAAAACTTTAGTTGATTACGTACCTCCCCTTTCGATGATTCCTGGGCCTACATTTTGCCGACAACCGCTGACGTCCTACGTAGGTAACGTATATAACATAGAAGGGGGCCTCCCCTCACTTACGCTGCCTTTATATGCAGGTGTGGCCAATGATTTTGGAAAAAGTGAGTTTTTCTATTTTCTCGTTGAACTAAGGTGTAGTCTTGGGTAGTTTTTAATTGGTTGCTTCTGAAAAACAATGAAATGGATGAAGAAAACGTGAATGATTGTCCCACAAACAATATTTAATAACCTACACAGCTAAAAAGTAGTTATTTTCTATGTTTACAATGTTAACCACGCTTCTTCAAAACTGTTTTGATGCGCTTTGGCATGCTTTTTACTGATTATTCAATGATATGATCAAAGGACCCCAACTCTTCTTCAATTAAGGATCCAAGTTGCACTAAATTAGTTGGCTTCTTATTGTTCACTCGAATTTTGATGATCGACCAAAAGTTTTCGATCGGATTCAGATCAGCCGAATTTTCAGGCCAAGGACCCAAATTCTCCACTCCATTGTCATCAAGGAACTTTTTAACCGCTCTTGCATTGTGACAAGGAGCGCCATCATGTTGGAAAACCACCTCTTTGTCGGGAAACTGACCAGCTGTCGTTGGAAGGAGATGATCTTTTAAGACTTTCAGGTACCAGGTAGAATTCATTGCTGTGTTTTTGGGTAAAATCGTCAATGCTCCAGTTCCCTTACCTGAAAAGCAGCCCCAGACGTGAAAAGTGACAGGATGCTTGGCCTTTGGAACGACACACTCCTTGTTAAATCTCTCGCTTTTCTTCGTCGCACGAGGCTTTTCCCGAAGGTGATAAAAAGGAGGAACGGAGATTCATCGGAGAAAATGACTTGCCCCATTATTCAGCAGTCCAATGCTGACAATTCCTGCAAATATTGAGCCGGACTTTGGTGTTCTTCGCCGTCAAAAGAGGTTTCTTCGCAACTTTCTTCGAAGCAAGTCCGTTGGCGAAGAGTCGACGTCGAACACTTCGCACTGAGGCATGGACACCATTCCTCTTCCAATCTAGCGCAAGCTCTGAACTGCTTGCAGTTTTTTCTCTAACGAGTAGCGC
Organism: Platorchestia sp. MABIK; assembly: GCA_014220935.1. Taxonomy (NCBI): domain Eukaryota; kingdom Metazoa; phylum Arthropoda; class Malacostraca; order Amphipoda; family Talitridae; genus Platorchestia; species Platorchestia sp. MABIK. Next base: position 35,976 of record JACJUY010002651.1, on the reverse strand, counting down.
ACTAAAGCCTTACCTTGACGAACCGACAACAATCTTATCAGTGGCTGTTTTGGCCAATATGGATTTTGCCACGTTGAATTGTTTTATCAATCTGTAGACAGATGACGATGATGCTGGTTGCTTGGCAACGATTTATGTTTTTGATAGACCACTCTGATGGAGAAGAATGATGGTTTTCCTATTTGCTTTCGAAATCACAATGATTCTGACTAAGGTAAAGAAAACTTCTTTGGAAAAAATTATTAAACAAAATATTCGAAAATCAACATCCCACTCACCCTACAAATGATTTTTTTTTCCGTTCCAATGTTCGTATTAGCTTTTAAATCAACACAAATAGGTTTTCTGTATTTATGGAGAAACAAAATTGGTAAATTTTAAAGAAAATTCACATATTTTTTTAACCTCGCTTCCAATTGATTTTGCTACATTATAGGACTGTTCACGATTAGGCACATGTATACTTTTAAATAAATCTCTGAATTAAAAAAAAATAATTTCTTACAATCATTGGCAACCCCCGTTTCCCTTCTAGACTTGTGCACGATTCTTCTCATGCGAAATTCCACGTTCCTCATTGGCCAGTTTATGCGCGTTGCCACGTAGGCTCCGTATCCCTTGTACCGGTTGGAACACGCGCGTGAGGCGAGCATTCTTCCGCTTGTATTTGCAATACCCGTAACATACTCGTATCTTAAATCCCGTTTCCTAGCATATTATTTATTTAACATTACTTATTATCCCTCTTTATTATGTTTCAACATTTTTATCGACCCCTCACGTCTGTGCACTGTTCGCCCTAGACCTCTATCCCAATCTTAACCCCCCACTCATCCCCAACTCTTTGAGGAGACGCTTCTCTCTAATTTTACCCGTACCTCCGCGCGCTTTTCGTATTATTACATATTTCCGTTTCTTTACAGGAAGGTGAGCTGATAGTCTTCGTCTTCGTCAGTGAACCTTTAGGAACTAACGTTCTTCAGTCTTCACCTATGCCAGACACCACGAAATTAGCAGCTCGAGTTGAAGAAAGCTGTTAAGGGTTTTAATTGGTTGTTAGATACACCTTATCTTTTGCTCTTTAATTTTCTGTTTCTTTCTTGGGGGGGAGGTCGGCTACCGTACAAAGATCTACTGCATGAGTGTCACCGCTTTTCAGTTTTTGTTCTCACTCTACCTTCTTATTCCATCAAGATGCTTGCACATTGTTTTTGCTTAGCACCCATATTTTGTGCCCCTTTTGGTAGCAATAAACCTAAACTTCGCCTGTTTTTGTGTGAGTATTGCCTAGAAACTAATGTTAAATCTTGACCGATGATTTACTTATACGTAAATAAGTACCACTATAACTGTTTGTTTAGGATAACCGTCCTATTATTTATGACTTCGGTAAAAGATGCTCACTTTTACTCGCTTGGGATGTTATGGAACTACACACGTTAAGCTACCTTCTAATTTGCCATAAATCCTCAATTTTGACTTAAACATAAACTTGAACGTTTACCTAAAAACAAATCATTTTAGTTAAATTGAACCATAACTGACTGACGTTTTATCGTTATATATATCCTAAACGGAAGATAAGGAAAATAATAGGTGTTCATATCTTCCTCAAAAATTCTCGCCACTCAAGGCAACATACACGAGGAATTGTCGCACAGGTCTGTTTGATGGAGCACTTCAAAGCATCAGTTACGTAGGATAAAATACAGGAATCAAGATAGGAATGAGGTAGAAAATTTTTTTCGATTGAGATAAGGTGATGTCGGGGACACATATCCTTGTCTCAAAACATTGTAAAATGGTCACGCTTCAATCGGGGAAACTTCTTCATGGAAATTCTAATGGAATTCCAATTGCGGCTGTTTTGACTTCATCGAACAAACAGACAGTCAGTGACGAGCTGTAAATTTCAACATATTTAACAACGTGACGATTGCTCATTTTAGTACATCTACCCATAATAACAAAACCTACATGAAATATTTCATGTTAATACTTTAAAACAAAAGCAAATTACCTGACAGAAAATAGGATTGATTTTTTATATATTCATTTCATGTACCTTTACCTATATAATAATGTGGTTATAATCATTTTTTGTTTCAAACATGAAATTAATCAAATATTTTTATCCATACTCGGTAACGTAGCTCGATCGTTTCAATGCCGAAGTATCGTGCTGTGGTTATAGGAAACGTTAACATTTTTGACAGCGTTTCGTCTAAGGTTGGCGTTGCTTATGTTCCTGAACTCAATACTCGGCAATTTGACCTGAAATCACGAGAGATTAGTTGTGGGAACGTTTTCCGGAAGAGTTGTAGGCCTCAACATCTCCTGCCACAATGTCTCCCACTCTTAACATGAACTATACAAGGTTTTTTAGATAAATCCAAACAAATTTTAAAAACGTTGGTAATTCTCAGCCCCTAAAAATTAGCTACATTGAAGTTAATCGGTCATGCTTAGTTATAACTATGAAGCCAGCTATTAGCATTTAGAGTTCGTTGCATAAACATCACACAATGGAGCAGTCGAAACATTCAGTTATTTGCGAAATTCGTCATGCAGGCTGAAGCCCAGCCTTGATCGCAAATCCCTTTGGTATCCTCCAGTCTACGATGTTTGTGAGCGTTTCATGAATCAGCCTAATGTTGTAGAACTACATACACGCAAAACAAATGATAAATTTGTAACACTTTGCTTTCTAGCCGGCGCCTAAAGAATCGTCGAAGCAGATTCAGCCGTGTCATTATCGACATTGGCTAAGAAGCAGCTCGGTGCATTACTACAATTTAGAGAGCATCAAAGACTTTAGCTTAATATCTTATTAGGTAAAAAACGTCTCGTATTTGCTAAGGTAAAAGAACATTGGTTGAAAGAGGAGCAAGAATGTTTTGAGCGGGTTGAAGACTAACGGATCGACCATCAAGTTTTTCCGATTAGAAGATTCTTACAATAATTGATAGAGCTTGTAAACGGGTATGACGATCGCTGGATTGCCTGTTCGAGCGTTAATGCTCAACCCGCGATGATTGCAAAGAAACCAGCAAGCGTCATGACCCGCTAGGTGGTTTCGAGGGAAAGTGACGTCTTTACCCACTTCTTCGCCAACAACGAAAAAATGATTGCTGAGACTTAATTTAACGTCGTATGAACAGGAATCCTCTCATGGATGAAGGCCAAGGCATCAGATAAAAGTAAAGTTCCAACACGACTTGGTTTCCGCCCCAATGGTAAGCAAACCTATTGACTTGCGCAAGAGGTCCAGCCTGCAATTATGGCAGGAAGACTTTTGACCTTCCAATTTGCGTGACCTGAACTCGTTATATTGCTAATTTTTGTCGCAAGTTGAAGCCAAAACTTATGCAAAGCCACAGAACTTCGAAAAGGCCGTGGAGTTATTGTTAATGACATGGATTATCATCGCCGTTTCCAGATTTCGAAAAGTATAGAAGCCGTCATCAGTGCTGAAAGTGGCTAAATCGAAAGAAACTTTCTTCCTCTTTATTGGCTAAATAAACTGTAAAATTTCAAACTATTAAGGTACTTCTTTCTTGAGTTACTAGGATTTAAGAATTTGAAAGGAAAGTTGTACGAGTTTAACTGAGAGACTCTGTGCATCAACATCGCTAAGCGAGGATGAAAAATTTTTGGGTGAGATCTTCTGCAATTAGTATATCTACCACATTTGTCAAATTCGATAGAAAATTTAGAGAACACCAAAAGAGCGCTTTCATTAATGTGCTAGAGGTACATTTTAGCTGTGTGGATGCATGCTCTGGGGGAGAGACTGAAATTTTGTTAAGGAAACATAAAAATGTAAATAGTAGAGTGACCTGATTTCGAGATGCAATTCTACTTGCCGATGAGTGCTATGGTTCATACCTCAGTACCTATTGAATGTTTTTTGAGTCTTTGTTTTTCGCAAGTTTCTCTATGACAGCCTTAGTTGCATGATGATGGTATGATTTCGAGCAATTTCTCAATGGTAGCTTCGAAAATAGATGTTACTTACTAGTGCTCGCCGTGGCACAGTGGTTAAGGGCATCGCCCTTGCATGTAGGAGTCGAGGGTTCGTATCCCGGCGCTGGCGCCGCGATTTTCCCCGTTGGGTATAAGGGGAAGCTCGAGCACAATACCTCACTCAACCCAGGTGTCGGAAATGGGTACCGGCTTTACGGGGGAACCGTCATTGTGTCCTATATATATAGTGTTAGTTTTAAGGCATTTGAAAAACCAATGCTCAAGATCATATGTATCAGGCTTGATTGGAAATAAAGCATCCTAAGATGCCGATGTTTTACTTAAGCAGAATTTTAAAAGTGTTATTCGTACCTTCTTAGAACACTCGAAGAAATTTAAGGATGTAATAAGCTTCTATGTATATATTTATAAAAACTTTTTTGTATGGATTACCTAGTTTTAATTACAAGGTGTTCAATGACTTCAAGTTTCTTCCCATATTTATCTTAGAAAAAAGGTGCATATATAGAGCAAGAATAAATTTGTTACAGATCAAGTAAATGTGAACATCAGAATGTGAGCATTTTTATCAAAAACCTTTTCATGAGCATCGATCACATGTTAGACTTTTGGAAGATAATCTGCACTAGTCCGAATAACTTTTTGGCATGTTTTTTCCCTATCAGTGGTGAGTTCTGCTTTATGAGCAGCCAAACTTCCGTGTTGCGCTCCTGACTCCTCACTCACTACGATGAACTGGACTCAGGAATCGAAAAGATACATCTCTGGTCACGAAGGAGGTCAACCTTCCCTCTGAAAAAAGGTGGGGCATTGGATGCCCGTGAATCTTGTTTTGTTTTCGCTCTATGAGAGGGTGCCAAGTCTATAGCTGAAATGACCATGCTCGTCTTTTAAATTTTTCAGCCCAGGGTAATGATGATAACCCTAAAGAGAAGTTTTTATAATTTTCTGTGTTGATTTCGATCAGTTGAGCGAGAAAAATACGATAGTCCATTCCATCATCTAAGTCGCTCTTTGTATTCGATAGGTCACTCCATCATCAATCTCACCAGACTTGGACCTAAATTAAAGGGGGCATCAGAGCGATTTTTCGTTTATGAATCAATTGTTCTAAAATTTGGCCACTTTATGTAATTTGAAAAAAAAAATTTTGCTCTCGCACCTTTTAAATTTTCATTCGCCTTAGTTTTTGAGAAAATTAAAAATGTTGTTTTGTAAAATTTTTGTAATTTTCTCAGAAATTAGAAAAGAATAGAAGTCAATTAGTTTTCACGCAAAAACAAAACAAAAACAGTTTTGAAATCCTTGTAATATTTCTTACAAACTGATGAAACAGGATTTTCCATTTTCTTTTTTTATTTGGGTGTCAAAAGTTCACGATTTTTGACCCCCATCACCTCTCCTTTAGCCCTCTCTTGGAGGGAGTTCTAGTGCCCGTAGCTCCATAAAATTTTAGGGCACAATAGCTCACTACCTAAAGACCCTTCTTCAGCAAAGAAAAAAATTGAAAGTTATGACCAAAATCGCTCAGATGCCATTATGATCATTTGGAGAGTTGGATTTTGTTGTATTTCAAACAGCTCATCACTGAAAATAACGTTCAGAAGCGTGCCATGACAGATGCAATTATATAACCCTCAATAGTACTTTTGTAATTCAATTTTCAACATTGGTGAAATAAATTATACATGAAAAAATACAGAAACTCTTTACAAGCAAAAATGCTATAATCCATAATTTCAAAAAAAGATTTTTGGTTAACAACTAAAAATATAAAGCACGATCATGGTCACCGGCAAGGTGTGAACGCGATAACGTTGTGCGTACATGAAAACGAGTAGAAATAAAATTTCTTCTGTGAAGTGTTGTAATCTCTGTCGCGCGACCTTCAGATTTTACATGGAATTTTGAGATGAGCAATAAACTTGTTCATTTTGTTTGGGTGGCTTAAGGTGATTTCTGCCATCGTGTTCCGTCCAAAGGATACCGAAATATCCAAGACTGAGTTGAGTATTTTTCGTGATTTTGATGCAGAGTGTTTTGAATTTCATGATAGAATGGTGTCCCAGAAGACATCTTGTTGCATTAACATCGTCTGGCTTGGATGTCCAGACGGTTGTCGTCAGACACGTACTGCGCACCTTGAAATACTCAGAAGCTGACGGGCAATGTGCGCAGTGCGCTGATGGCGTCTGTTTTTGAAGTTCATGAGGTATCTAGCGATGATATCGGCTCTTAAATGTACCTCGGTATTTGGTTTCTGTGATTCTCGAGAGCTTTGCTGCTGCGTTATACAGTTCTTCCGTTTAGGTAAAGTCTAACGCTGGGGACAGCAGGGAAAACTGCATGGTGGTAACTAGTCCGACTCCAGCTGGGTCTTAAATCAAATACGTCACTCACGCGATCTTGATACGAATTTTTTCGAAATCAACTATTCTTGAGTAGCACTTAGGGTACCTGGTTGCACCAGTAGGAGCTTCTCTAGCTAGAGACCAGAGAGTTGATTTCAAATAAATTGATGGAGAACCAAAACCTTCATAAAAGGTACCTATGAATTAAAAAGCACAGTTAGCATATGAAAAGCGCCTATCATCTTCTGCTGTCTCGTGCTAAGCCTACTGCAGACGTGCTCTTATCGCAAAGCATTTGGCAGAGATTTTTCACCAACTACGATTTTTTTCAGAATAAAAGCTGTTGCGCTGCTCTTGAGATGGAGAGACAGGAGCAGCACTTACAAAGCAGCACATTCTAAACCATCTTACAAATCCTGGTTTAATTCATACATTTTCATTCTATTCACAGCGCACAGCCGAGAAGAAATGTGCACCAATACTGAAAAAACATTGTGATTTTTAAAGAACTACAGATCTTTCCAATGTCATCTGACAGCTGCTACTTTTTATTTTGCATGAATCCTCACTTCGTTTCACTCTATTATTTCGGTACGTGTGCGTGTTAATTATCAGCCTCTGACGAAATTAACTCGAGTGTGACCTGTATTTATGCAGCTCTGATGTGTTGTTTCGTACTGCGGCTCTGGAACAGGGGTTCCCAGCCTGGGGTGCTCGCGCCTCCTGGCTGTGCGAGACGATATTTCAGGGGGGCTAGAAAATTCAAAGTAAATAACAGGATACTGGATGCTGTAAATGTTGTCATTTTTATTTCAGGGGGTGCTAGGTTCGAATCAAATTTCTTTATGGGTGCGGGCGAAAAAAAGGTAGGGAGCCTCTCCTCTAGAAAATTCAAACTGAGAAATTTTTCTTTCGTGCAAGATTTTCCAAGCTTTATTGACATATTAGTCGAGTGATTGTAGTCCAGCAAAGCTTAAATGATCCAGACAAAATCTAATGGCGGTAATAAACTAAGATTCCTCTAAATTACCAGGCAAAAGTCTGCATTTAAATTCCAAATTGAAGCTTTCCTGTGGGTCAGTAAATTCACTTCAACTATTTTTTTCGGTAGCTTCAAACCATGTGCATCGTTGGCAGTTGGTCTAAAACTTATCTTCACATTTTCCTCTCGTCTATTGAAGCTAGAATTTGCGACAGACTTTCCACTTGACGTGTGGTGCACTATAGAGCTCTGCCTCTTTAGAACTTGTAAGTTGTTGCTAAGACTTTTTCGATTCACTGGGGTGTTTCGAAATTTACCTTGGGCGAGTAATCTTCGGTTCTGTGAAACTGAACAAGTTTTTTTCACTCCCCGCAATACAGGAAAAGAAACTGAGGAGCGCTGAATAAAGTTGCTTGCTCACTTGACTACATTGACGAGGCTGTAAAGACCCAAGTGTCGCTTCCATTCTAATAGTTTTTCTGGTCTCCAATCTCGATCTCTAATGAATATTGTTTTTTCATTAGTGGTTCGGTGTCTCTTGAGATGTGCAGTGCCTGCGGAAAGGAAATGTCCTCGACGTCTGCTTTTTATTTTGAGTTTCGATCTACTTACTGCCTGGAACACATATTTGAGTGCAACTGGTGCGCCAAATCTTGGTTGAAGTTAGCAAAAGCTAAGAAAATGTTTCTGTGTAGTTTTGATTATATGATAGGATTATACGGTGTGATGTTGTTCTCGTTTATTTTTATTTTAACTGAAAAAACATGCAGATTTTTTCCGTAGAAGAGAAAGAATATAACAGGAAACAAAAGATAACTTCGTTAATTTCGCACTGAATGTCTTATAAGAAATAATTTATCATCGAAATTAAAATAAACGATCGCTGATAGGAAATCATGTGCACCAAAATAACTTTTGTGTTCATATCTGCTTCTTATTCTTAATCAATGAATTTATTGCTCAAGAAAATATATATGAAGAGCAATATTACAAGTAACTGCGATTAGTATCATTCTTTCTCATTTTCTTCTAGAATCGAAAAGCATTATTACTCTCTAACATTTTAAGTACTTCCAGTTCATGAAAATGTCATCAATGGTTTGGTCGCTCATCTAGGCTGTACTCTCTGATGTTTAAGCGAACCAATTTAATACACTAGAATTTTGTAGGCTTTGTTTTGCATTAGACAAAAAATGTAACAACAAATCGGAAAATTCCCTATTGCTCTAATGAAGGTCAAAACAGCGCAATTGAAACTCATCCTATCTACGGCGACCGCCGCTTCATCGCCAGTAGTCTTTGTTTCCGATTTTTATTGCATTTTCTGACTAAATGACCTACTGCTTGTGAGCCAACATACAGATTAACATTCTAAATTGATTATTTGTGCTTGTTTCATTATTAACAATTTATGCGATAAATTTATCAAGATTTTCTCAGAGAATTTGTATTTCCATGAACTGTTTTGGAATTACATACGAGCTTGATAACAGCTTCCAATAATTCCCTCAGCAATGTCATTTGCAGTTCTTTGGAAGCTCAGCGCCTCTTGGGAGCGTCCCGAGCTCCGTTCGAACGACGTGTTTGCCACGTTTTTCCTTGGCTTTCAATGAAAAAAAAACCCAAGGACTGTAGGCTTTGCTACTCTTAGAATACAGATCACCAATAATTGGAGAATCGTTCTCGTTGCCCGCATTCAATTGAAATACAGAGAAGAATAATAAGCTTTCACTTGATGCAAAATCAAATCAGATTCTGGATCACGAATGTTGCATAAGCAACACTGTTTTTCTATGGCTACACAAATATTGTTGTATTTATGTATTCATTTTGTACCGGATTACTTTGTGGATAATTGTGTTGAATTTGATTAATTTTCGAAATAACTTCCCTTTCACGCAAAGCTGTAAAAGGGAATTCCCAAAAAATACATGTACATGCTTTCACACGTTTGAATGTTCTTGTCATGTTTGTTGAAGCACGGGTAGCTTCAAAGACCTAAGCAAGAAACCAAAGTTATTTTTCCTTGCAATACCAATGATTCCGTTGTTCTATCGTTCCATTGAAAATATTTCTTTGCTGCTACAATTTAACCGATGGCTAATTTTCTGATATGGAAGTCGAACAAGTGAAATAATTTCAATTCGAAGGTGAACGGATGAACGAAAATAAACTATTTAAACTCCCAATTTTCACAATTTCGATAAAATTTCGGCTTGCAAGGAAGCCTCATTGCAATATTATTGTTGAAAAGTTTTTTCTGCAGTCCATCCGGCTCTGTTGTCTGACGTTGGGACCTCTCTGCCGCTGGGTTCCTTTTCTGGGCTGAGATTGCCCTTAGATTGGATGGCGTCTATGACATCGATGGCGCATTGGCGAAGTAATGGGCTCCGTGCTCTTTTGTGGAAAGCCCTTTCTGCCAGATGAACGAGTTCTATACGTGTATATCTTATGAATGTACCCGTATTTGTCGGAATATGTTCTCTCTGTCAGACGTAAGGTTTCTGCATGTAGGAGTACATCTACCGTATTTCACGTAATCGATTATTGCTCTCAGATCAATTCATTAAAATTACATAGTGTGGCTTAATATTTTACAAAAGTCGTACTTCGTTACAAAAAATAATCAATGATATTGAGCGTTATAAAATAGAGTTCATAGTTTTTATTTAAGGCAATTTTTTATGGTTTTCCCATTTTCTGTCCGTATTTCTGAGAACAAATGAATGAAATGCTATTAATTCGGCATTCAAATTTTCAAGGAAGTCTTCGATTGTGCACAATATACCTGGAGGGGTCAGAATGAGGGGTCATAAGGCATAAAATTGATAGTTAGGAACTATCAACTTTGAGGCGGAATTATCCGGTTTGTTGACGAGTCTTTCGTGTGAGGCTACCGTGCCATGTATTTACGGTCATGCTCAATATTCATGATCGATATGAGTTCTCATGTATCCCCGAACACGCTCCCTGCGTATTACATATAAGACAAATACAAATACATATAAGACAAATGTGCACCACTGAGTAAATTGTTCCTACACGTACCAGTATAAGTTCATCTGTTTTGCGACCTTTTTAGAAAATTACTTATACGAGGTGAAAAGTTATCGCGCAATTTCATTTTTCATATTTCTTAGGAAGGAGATAAATATTTTCGAGCAGTGAAGTCGATTTTTAAATTCTGTGACTTACAACTTAGGCAAAGCAACCGTTAACAACCGCGGAAACTTATCGAACTTGTTAAAGTCACAATAATTAGGAAGAAGCGTTCGTCGTCGTTGAATGATATAACTTGCCGTTAGTGAAACTTAAGGCTTATACCTTATTTACACGTTGACCGCAATTTGTACAACTGAAGTTCAATATTAAATTAGATTTTAAGTCGATTGATGTAACCAATTTTGAAAATAGCAAGCATAAACCGGATCGAACCTTCAATTGGTTTTCAAAGATAGTCTACAAAAATTGAGCTAGTGACTACTGGTCGTTTAACAGCTTTGCGAAAATCTCCTCCATGGCTACCCGTGGCTCACGTTTCGGTCAAAGTGTTAAAGAAAATAGCTCTCACCGCCGTATTGACGCCAAGGCATGCGTTCCCTCCGCCCTAGCCGCTGCCGTCCAGACTGTCATCTCTCACCAGGGAAGCAGCCCACCGCCTTCCCTGAGCTAGAGTACGTTTTTTAAAAATGAAAACGACTAGCTCCAAAAATAACGCGAAATTTAACGCAGCATCTTTTCTAAGTTACTCGAGAAACTCATAAAAATTTTACAAGTAATCTGTACAAGCAAAAACATCTAAATTAGCAAGATGTAAAAATTGGTTGAGATTTTTGGCCTTTTCACACGTCATATCGAGACTGTTCTGTGATGCAGGAGGAAAGCTTAAAATTATCAAGAGCCGAGTTGTGAAGATGCTCTGAGATCTACAATGGTGATCGTAATTTCTTGGATTTACTGCCAAGTCGTTTGGAACTCATTAATGGAATTATACGCTGGCCAGACGTATTTCACGTATCTCCATGTTCCTAACGGTATTTTGGAAAATAGATCGTTTGTAGTTATGAGGAATCATCACAAGGTTTCTTCCTGAACTACTCAAGCTTCGGTAAAAAACTGAGGCGATTCTTCGAAAAGCACTAGCTTTGTTTGAGTTCCTTCATCGTTGATGACTCCAGTTAAAAATCGTCAGAATATTTTTCCTCGCCTAAGGTATCTAGAATAAGGTATCTAGCAGTTCTGGAAGCTTGAGCTTCATCTTCCGACGAGGCATCAACGAATGTCATCATCAATCTTCTGTGAGTCATTGCCGCTCTCCGTTCATTTCTCAAGCTCACTTGACTTCGTAAACAAGATGAAAAATCCGAATCCTGAAGACTGAGAGTCAATCTACGTTCTGTTCAGTTCCCTAGAATTGCGAGCATAAAACATAAGCCTAAAATGCTAGGGAATCGAGATTGCTTGTTTCAGTACTTTTAAGAGCGTGTTTGTAGTGGTTTTAGAATGATTGCTTTATCGAAATATTTTCGAGAGAGTGAATTTCGTGTGGAAGAGCGATATTTTTATTACATTGTTCGTGTGGAACTCCTCTGTTGTTACTGGCGATTGCTTTCGTCATTCCACGTTCATCTTTGTGGAGTGGGATGTTCACAATTGTTCCCAATGTAAAGCTTTACTCAAGTTTATTGTTACAGTAAATGCATATTCTTTAATGAATATTCACTGAGTTTTGCGCACATACAACCATACAATTTTGATTGTAGGCAAAAACATGATGGGTTCAGTTGCTTTCTGTTTAAGTATTTACTTCGTTTACTTAACCGTCATACGTGACATCTTTTTAACTTCCCACGAGAAACGAAATGAAAACTAAAATTACGTTCAGTTGTACAAAGCCAGCCATGCATGATTCTAAGCTTCAAAAAGTTAATAGAGTTTGCCGTCAGTTTGTCTCAATCTCAGGGAACTCAGCATCCAATTGCCAGTCCATTCTTCCAAGTACAGCGAAGCATAAAATTCATTTCTAGGTTCGTTTGCACAATGTTCTGTGTAAAATTATTATATCGACGAACATCAAATTAGGAGAAGTGAGTTTAAGTTGCGTGCTCGTTTATTATGTTCTCTAAACATGCGAATAAGAAATGTAGTCGAGTGCATAAAATCACTTTTAGTATTATACGGGTAACTCGAGTCAAATACTTCCAATTGATGTGAAATTTTAAGATGATGCTGGAAACAGCTGTGAAAAACGGTTAACATGTACTACTGGGCTCGATTTTTTTAGAATACTTTCAAAATCATTTGTGCAGTAATTCCTGAGACACACTCATCAGACCGGGAGATTTAAAAGACGTGCTCATCAAAATTGAAACCATCACGACCTTGATGCGACTGTGAATGAACTCAAGAGGAATTATCGACACGACGCGACCCTTCCAGACAAGCTACTCCGTGAGTGGGTGATAAAGTCGTGTCGCCTCCGAATTGAACCTACCCGTCTAACGTACCAATATTCAGTGTTTGGAATTGCACCTCCACCATGCCATCAGTGTCGAGTTGCTACAAGTGATAAACATATCCTCGCTGAATGCCAACGATTTGCTTTCCCAAGGCACCAGTTCTTCGGTTAAAATGAAGTAGTGTTGAGTGCATTACTTGGAGACTCAGGCCTTGTTAACATTTAAGAGGAAATCTCTAATTTTCTCCGAGATATACAGTAGAGATGTTTTGTGTTCTCTAATCTCATCAGAGTTTATGAACTGCAATGCGCGAAATAGCTTTTATACTATTGATTCCAGGATTTATACATTGTACTGGATAAAAAAACTTCATACCGCATCTTACTGTTTGAATCGCTAGTTAGTGATGAAGGTGTCAAGCAATGATTTTAATACTCATAGCCAGATAATAAGAAGTTTCTCACACGTCCAGATTCTCGCCTTCAAATCTAACTTCCCTCTGTGAAGCATGATGGAGTCAGCGTCTTCGTTTGGTGCACCTTTTGATAGGATGCCGTATTCAAGACACAACAGACTAGTACAGTAGAGCTGGTTGTGAAATTCTACACGCATTCGTAGGTCTTGCTTACAAAATTCACGTACAACAAATTTTCGTGCAGAGATTCCGGCGTTCAACTTGATTTTCGGTAGCCAAGGGAAAGTCCGGCTACCAGACCCAATGCTGTACCCAGTCAGAAATTTATCGTCTGACCGACGATAATTTACATCTAAATTTACCGGTAATTATCATCTTCTTCTTCCCATAAACCGACGAAATATCGTCGGAATTAGTGTCGCGAATGTCTCATATTATCATCTGATTAACGTTAAATTACCGATTTTTACCGTAAATTTTGGTCGAAGACCGACGATATTAACCAGTTAATTACCGGTAGTTAAACGGTTAATATAGTCGGTCTTCGTTCAAAACTTACGATAATTACCTTTAATTTAACGTTAAAAATGGCTACTCTAACCACTGTATTCCGGGAGATTCATAAGAAGTGCAACGATTTTTCCCAAAAATTGCGAATTGCTTTCAAAAACAAGCCACATCTCGTGAAACGCATCTGTCTAATTTCCGTGAATTTGAAGACTTCACAAAAATTGTCGAAATTATTTATTTAAATTCAACAAATTTGTTTATTACTGCATATATTTCATCAAGTTTCTTACAAATTGCGACGATTGATCAGATTAGTTTTGCAGGGTGAGGCCTATTGTAACAAGTAACAATAATATTCATTATTAAAAAATTAGCTGCGATGCAGATGAGTGCTACAGTAAGAGGGCTCAAATTGTCATCTTCATCGTAGAACACGAGACTATTACGAAAAGTCTCACAGTACAATATAAAGTCATTTCAAAATGTCACTGATTTATAAATAGGTTAAAACATAACAGATGTTCAATAAATGTATTTATTTCAATTTCAACAGCCGACATTTGACAATTGAAATAAATTCTTACTAATGTATCTTCGGCACGCAAAGAATTCCATCACAGGTTGTTTGTAAGACTCATCACTGCAAACACTGAGTATATTACATTTATTTAAAATTAACTACCACCACAAAAGGACTCATCAAGCAACCGATTACTAAGAAAATTTAAAAAATTTTAAATCAAATTTGCACACTTTCATTCTTAGACATCAAATATCCACAATGACCAACCCTCTCAACCACTACACATCTTAGTCCTTAAACTGGGATGAGGAGACGACAGGGCCCGCAATAATGCTATAGAGTCGCAAGTAGCAGAAGGCAGGGTTATCCTCCACAGCTATACCTCTTCAGAAGAAGTTACCCTCCACCTCCCGCTTCCATGCGGCTCCAACTGTTGTACTCTCTATAGAATTCTTAATTTACAAGACTTTCACATAATAAAAAAATAAACAACTCAAATTTTTTAAATGGAACTTTCCCATTAAACTGGTGCTACCAGGCACAGAAATTTTCGAAATGCCGATACCTCCTGTTCGATTAGACGAATATAAAATCCGCAAAAAAAAATTCAACATACATTGGGTCTTTTTTGGTACCAAAAATAGATGAACAGATGCCATATTGAATAAGTACGATCATTTAGTACTAGTTTTAAATGAACCCATTAATTCGTAGATGAAAATATGATTTTGACATCCGTTTTTTGAGATTTCAGTCACATCAATTTTCGTAATGCCAAGACCTCCTGTTCAATGAAACAAAAATGAAATCCGAATGAAAAATTCTACATACATTGGATCCTTTTTAAAAATAAAAATAGATGAACAGATCCGACATCAAGTTGGTACGATCAATAACGACTAGTTCCGAATGCACTCATTAACTCGTATTTAAAAATATTTTGTCATTCCAGCCACAGAAATTTTTGAAATGCCGATACCTCATGTTCAATAAAATAAAAATAAAATCCGAAAGAAAAACTATACATACATTGGGTCCTATTTGGTTCCAAAAATTGATGAACATATTCGACATCAAGTTAGTACGATCAGATTGATTAGTTTCAAATTTAGATTAGATAATAGTTTAGCTTAAGCCTCCCTAACCGATACAAAAAAGAGTGTTTCGAAGAGAGGAGGAAAGAACCATTTAGTATGGATATTAGGGAATGTAGACTCTCTGTAGAAGAGGTATAGAAACAGTTAGGGAAAGAAGTTCATGAAACAAGATAAAAGTTGAAGAAGAAAGTAGTAGGTGCTAAAAACCAGGACGGCAGTGATCCGGAAAAGGTAACGTAGCAAAAAACATTTTATTGCAACAAAAAGAAGGCCCACGTAACTCTCGGCTCGGGCCCTCACATCTTTCCCTGGGAGCGCTAATTCCCATAGATACAACAATTGTATCCCCGTGAGGGAACGACTAGTTCCAAATGAACTCTTTAATTCATAGATAAAAACACTATTCTGACATCCGTTTTTTGACACTCCAGCCACAGAAATTTTCGTAATGCCGATACTTCATGTTCAATAAAACAAAAATGAAATCCGAAGGTAATATTCTACATACATTGGGTCCTTTTTGGTACCGAAAATAGATGGACAGATCCGACATCAAGTTAGTACGATCAGTAACGACTAGTTTCAAATCAACTCATTAATTCGTAAATGAAAATATTATTTTGACATCCGTTATTTTGACATTCCAGCCACAAAAATTTTACTAATGCCGATACCTCATGTTTTTAACCTGTGAACTATTCCACGGAGGCCAGCACAAGAACAGCATCGTATTCGTGGAAAATTCAAGAATTACAAAAATTAGTTTAACAAATTATATTCAAGTCCTTTCACGAGTCATCCAATGTTAATAATAGCATGACAGCGAAAAATATGCGTTACGATTGTGAACAGGTACTTTTGAATTAAATGGAAAATAATTTCAGCAACAGATCATTTCAAAGTCGGCAACCTAGAAGCGATAGTACTTCACAAAGAAATTATATTTACAGGCACAATAAATACAATTTCACTGACTCCTTGTTCTCAATAAATCAATCAATGTTAAAATTTTAGCCCTCGCTCCTTTTCTAGATCAGGGGAAACTTTTTGGGTTGGGATTAGGCATGAGGATAGGACAGCAAAGCAACGGAGAGATACACCCTACTTTTAAGACTGCCGAGTCAGTCTCCCCTGAATTTTTCCAACATGAAGGGTGACAGCGACGACACGCATGGGGAAGGGGTGGGAGGCATTAGATCGAGGATTTAGGGTTTTTTTGAAGAGACGGGGAGGGAGAAAGGACGTTGTCCCGGGGAAAGCACCCTCCGTCTAAACCCAGCTGAAGGGAGGAGTATCATAACCTGATGTCGATGGAGCAAGCAAATAAGGCGACTGAGAGGCGGTCAAAGTCAGCGATGAAGAAGCAAGTAGACTTTGAGGAAGTGTACTGGTTTCCGCCGGCGACTTTTCTGATTCAATCCATCGTCTCTGAGCCAGCCCATTCGTTGCAACGACGCAGGACCTCTTGGATGGTTGACGCCTTTAGTTTCTTATCTTCATCATACCCGACTGCAGCTCTAGCATCTGTGCAAATAACAGAATAAAATAAATTACCATTTGCCGAATGACTGTGTTTCTCTGAACTCTGAATACAACACTTGATATCGGTACCCTATTGAACAGCTGTGCATTGAAGTTATTGACAATTTATTTTTATAGGAAACTTTGGACCTATATGGCTTGTTGAATTTGAATCAAATGATGTCGTGCGGATAAAACAAACTGATATTAAATCGTAACATTGAGGACTGACGTCCATGCTATGCTCAAATATGTTGAAGAATAATCAATTCTTGAACGGAAAAACAGATGATTCACAACAGCATTAAATTATCGATTCTACCCACTGCAATGCTAATACGTTTTCAAATGTTGCAACCGATCTGCCAGTATTTGCTACAAAAAATTGGCATCACTAAATCCCTTTATTTGTATTACAATAACGAAAGATGGTTATGAGCTAGTTTAAGCCTTCCTATCTGCAGCAAAATAAATGCGATCCAAAGCGACGAAGGAGGGAGGCACTATTTAGTATGGAGATAAGGGAACACGGAATCTATGCAGAAGGGACATGAAAACAGTAAGGGTTAAGAAAGAAGTTCATGAAACAAGATAAAAGTTGAAGAAGACAGTAGTAGGTGCAGAAAAACAGGACAGAAGTGAACCGAAAACTGGTGGTCCTTAACAGAGCAAAAACATTCTATGTATTCCAATAAAAAAGGCCTTCGTAACTCTCAGCTTGGGCCCTCGCACATTTTCCCCATGGGGGTGCTAATTCTCATAGATACAATAGTTGTATCCCCCTGAGGGGAAAGATATTAGTTAATGAAC
>JACJUY010002651.1:5214-17998 GCA_014220935.1 Platorchestia sp. MABIK | reverse complement strand
ATATGTCTATCCTTATTCACAAGCAAAATTAGAATTTCCAAATTTATTCCGCACACAATATTCCTGGAAAGTATTTTCTGATTATAAATGTACAGTGTTAAATGTTCCTCATTAGAAGGAAATTCATTTTGAGATTTTAGATTTCCACAGAAAGATCAAAACAATTCAAACAAACATTTTGCGGGGTGTCTCCGGATATTTCATTTTCAAAGTTTAATACTTTTTACCACCTTCAACAGCAAAAAAGCATTCCTAATTTTTACATAATGAATGTTGTCCAAATGTC
This sequence comes from Platorchestia sp. MABIK, assembly GCA_014220935.1. Classification (NCBI taxonomy): domain Eukaryota; kingdom Metazoa; phylum Arthropoda; class Malacostraca; order Amphipoda; family Talitridae; genus Platorchestia; species Platorchestia sp. MABIK. Next base: position 17,712 of record JACJUY010002651.1, on the reverse strand, counting down.
CAGGATGTCAGAAATCATCATATAATGATCAGTTTGAGTAAATAATACACACAATAACATGGGTTCAAAACAATTTCAAGGTGATTAATACATAATATACCAAATTAAAAACTTATTACTATACGAAGCATCCAACGCATAATTGCAAAAAATGTCCCAAATTTTTCCTGTACCTACTCCCAAACGGACCCCAGCAAATGTTTGCCAAAGAATACTTCGAATACTTCGGAATACTTCGATAAACGATGAAAACCGATCATAATGACCATTTCGCCGACGATAAAATTCGGACTGGGTATAGCCCGGAGAAGAACAGCGGCGGAGATTGCTGAAATTTCGCGCACCATCTTGACTTACCGTTTGGCTCTTGTATCTGTCTTCCATTGAACCTCGGCCCCTACCGGAAAGAAGTTTGTGAATTTCCAGTTAAAACCATTAAGAATACAATTATGTCTTTTACGGAGGATATTAGAAACCAACTTGGCTCGTGAAGTCTATCGAGCGCATATTCGTCGAAGGATTTTGTAGTAAATGTTCCTCAAGTTTAAATTTGTGTCGTTCGTCGTCAAACTTGAATATGGAATAGTGTCGTACTAATGCTCTCGTGTTGTATGCAGATAATCAGTCACTTTGTATTAAGATTCCTCTTGCTTTTAGGGAAGTTCTGCAAAAGGTCAGGCCTTGCATTACCCTGTATATTCTTAAGAAATTCAACTGAGATTTCTTCAGGGATTCATTTATTTTTTGACCGTGCCGCTCTGCAGTTGAGCGTCTCATCTCCTGCGCTTTGCTCGTCATAGCCGTGTGTGTAGCGGACCTGACTCCGTGCGGGGAGACCCGGGTTCGAGTCTCGGCGCTGTTGGCGATTTTCTCTGTTGGGTATAGGAGAAAAATTCTAAGCACAATACCCCACTCGACCCAGGTGTCTGAAATGGGTACCGGTCTTCGACAGGGGGAAAGCGTCATGGCGTCCTGGTGTTAGTTATAAGGCATTTGAAAAACCGTTGTAAAAGGTGATATGTATCATGCTTCAATTGGAAATAAAGCATTCGTAGATGCCGATGTTTGTTTTGTTGTTGCTCAGGTTCGGTTTCTTGCATGGCGCATATCGAGGCCTTTGCAAATTTCCCATTCTCCATCTCCACTTCTACGTCAGGTCTTCACTTGAGTTCTATCTTTTACTTAAAGTTTGTGTGTGAGTGTGCATGCTGGTTTTCATGTCTTTACTTTAAGTTACTTTCTTAAAGCTGCTTATCTTTTAAGTGCTCCATAATTATTAAACCTTTCATTCAGGCTTCTAGTCTGAATCTTTACTTGAAGGTTTAACCTGATTGACGAGTCTCGAAACTTTGATGTGGTTCTTGAAAATAATTCAGGATGGGCTAGTAATAACAGCTCGCGAGGACAGAGTTTATTAAATAACAAAGCACACTTGGCTGGCTCTCGAGCTGTCACCCCAGCCGGTCAGAGGGTTCCGCTCTCAATTGGGAGAGAACAGAGGGCGACCCCCTTCCCAGCACCCCGAAGTTTCCCAAGAAACGGCAACCTGTTAGAGATGGAGTCACGCATTATAGCCGGAGACTAACAAAGCATGACTTACGCAAGATTTGGATTTTAAGTAAGTTACGTTTGTGAGAAAGGAGGACATTCCTAAAATATTTTAGGTGTACGCACCTTACGCATTTTACGATAATTACGTTATGAATATATGGAAAAGATCTCAACTGAACTGACGAATCGGACTTGACATGAGAACGTAAAGAGATTACTTCCATTAAATACAAGTTGTCGTATGATTTTTTTCACTGGTTCTCACATAATTTGTAGGATAATTACAATTACTCGTAAGGCCTCCCAACGAATGGTCAAAGCCAGCAGCGCCCACTACCTCTCCAACCAACCTCCGTCGAGAGTCATCCCACGAGGAGTCCCGAAGTGGTTCCCGCGTGCCGAGAAGACCCTCTCACAGCGCAGACCGAATGGGTTTAGCTCATCACGCTGGCTGGCTGGCTCCACGTAGATCTACGTTTAAAGAACGTATAACGTAGGAGCAGCAGGTGTAACCGTACCACCATGGCATCAGTAGATGTAACCGTGATCTCAACAGTAGCCGTAGCAGCATGTGTAGCCGTGACCTCAACAGTAGCCGTAACAGCAGATGTAGCCGTGACCTCAACAGCAGCCGTAGAGGCAGCACAAACACCGTACCTTGTCACAGTACACAACACGGCTCATACTTATAACCGCTGGCACACGGTAAAATGCACAGCCAGAGACACGGCCTTTCAACTGTGCTCGCTGCCTCTAATCCAGAACTGAACTGTTGCGCAGTCGTACGCGCAGAAGGAGCTCTACTGCATGCGCTGTTAACATAGAAAGTTCAACGCAGACGAGGATATCATGAGCCCCTTGAAAACTAAGTTGAAGTGGCATTGAGACTTCTGCAATGCCAATGTCTGGAATGAATACGAGCAATTGAAATTTATGTGAAGGGAAAATTCTCCGTTTTCTACAGTAGTTCCTTTCTTTTCTAACCTTTAACTTCAAGCTTCTACTCAAGTTTCAAGCTTTAAACTCAAACTTATAATATTAAACCTTAAACTTAACTTAATTTTCTCTGGAGCATTCTCCTACCAATGTCACCATTATCTTACGCTTCAGTTTGAACTTTTCTTCAATGTTCCAAGCGTTACTACACTGAGTTGCACCATAAGCTAATGAATATTTGTACCTATTATGTCTATATGAGATAGAACGGAATAAATGAAAAAATACCAAATTTTAGTCGGGTCTTTCTATTCGAAATTGATAGAGTATGATTTATTCGTTAAAATCGTCTTGACAGAGTTGGCCTCCTGTGGTTTATATTTTCGAAACTACTTCGGTGATTTTACTTGGCGATGAAGCTTAACCATGTTATTTTGCTTATTTTGGCTTTCATTTGATTATATTCGTTCCTATACGGTTTTAGTGTTTTGTCAGTGCCTATCTATGATTATTCTAGCATTTTGGTGATCCAGAATTTTGTCGGGGGGGGGATGCCGAGACCCCGTTTTCTTGTGGACTTTCTGCCCTATGCTTCTGACTGGCAGGCGTCACACCTCACCTCAAGCCCTAAATGCGAAGGAAAAGATTTATAAAATTTTAAAAAGACATTAACTAATGAAAAATTCTGTAAATATGAACATTACAGCTCCGTCAAATATCGCCATGGCGATTGGAAGTCATAGTTCACTGTTGCGATGCTTTGAGATTTAGGCTAAAGGTCCGTATGAGTTCATTTTGGTGCCACTGTTATTGCGTATTAAACTTTGAAGTGGCCGTGAATTACCCGGAGGTCGCAATTAGAATTATTTTCCTCGTGAGCAATTTTGATTTACATCAACCTAAGTAGTATTGCCTAATACTCTTGATCGTTTGCCATTAAACTAAAAACAAACATTACTTCAAATAACTTAATCTTTGCTTTTTTTACATTCATGATTGTATGGAAAAATTTAAAATTTGTGCCTGCCTTCATGCATTCGTGCACCGAGCCACGTAAAAGCGCTCGTCGTGTATGAGAAATCGCATTTTGACTGAGCTGCTTCCGCCGATAGCATCGGGCCTAAGCAAGCTCCGGCCCCCAGTAAACCACTCGAAACGTTGCCGCCTTTCATATCCTACTGACAAAACGGAGCCCCAGCTAAAGGGCTCACAAATTTCCCACAATTTCGTTTTGAGTGATTCTCGGACTCCAGCCATTTTACTGCCCGTATTCTGAGCGGAAGATATCCCGGCCGTGTGTCAACCTATCGCTTCTCCAAAGAGGCCACCTTCTCCATGGACTCCTTGTGCGACGGCGAGAGAGCCACACTGACTACACGCTAGTGGGCTCATGCCAGATTTTCGCTGGTTTACAAGTCAGTTCGGAAGTCATTCGAAGCTCCAGCTCCAATGAAGAATTACTCAGGACTAATAACTATTTTCTTGTAGTTTGCAATCGAAAAATGCAACACTATGGACAGGAGGGCGAAAGGTGGTATGTGATCTAGCTGATTAATTTGCCTTTTCTCAAAATCCTGATTTTTACTTTCCTCTGATTCACTTTTTTTGCATATGATTATCAAAACTACAAACTTTGTTTTAAGATCAGTTCAAACTTTTATCCATTTTTTAATCATATGTAATGATACATATACGAGCAAATTTTAGTACGAGCATAATTGCCCAATATAATCGGTTTTCTTAGCAAGCAAAACCTCAAATAGGCGCCGCGTCCGTCTAGATGCGGCACGAATCCATTCTTGAGGAATAGCGTCCCACGCACGGAGTAGAGAAGATTTTTAAAATTTTTAACAGCTTCCTAGTTTTCGGACACGCTCGAGACTCAAATATAGGCCACACTTGGAAATATTTGACATTAAAATTTGGCGAACATTGAGGCCACGTTTCCGTTCGCCAAAATCTTGGCAAATTGTCTGCACTTGACTTTGGTGACACTCGCGTTATGAGCAGTCTTGTTGAGAATCCACAGCTCACTGTGAGGAAAAATGTTTTAAAGTAGAATGAAGCATAGGCTTATGAATGTCGTCAACGAATGTTTTCGCCTTGAATTTGACATTTAGTACCTGAAAAATGAGAGAGGACATTTATGTGACATGTTTATTATAATCTTTGAGCAATCATAGGAGCAATTTTACAAATTCTACAATCATTACGCTGGTTGTAAATAATTTCAGTTGCGAACAACTATCCAGACGACTTCAATTGCAGTACCTCTTTTCGTCTTGTTAAACAAAAATTTCTCTCCATCTGGTATTTTTGGTATTTGATTTTTTCAGAATTTGCTTCGTATGCAGGGAAAGAAGAGATTTCCAAATCATTGTGGTCAATCCTCATTATAGTTTTGGGACTGGTTCCACACTCTTTCCCCAGATTCGTTACTGACCTCTTCGGGAGGGCTTAGTCTTATCTGCTTCCGAACGACAGCAACTAGAGATGTAATTTGTTGATGGAATATTGCTTTAATAAAGAAGAGACGTGCTACCTTTGTGAATAAAGAGGTTCATGAAAGAAGCTTTGGTTCTAATGCTAAACATTGCAATCATTACGGATAGCCGCACATTTGAAATGAAGGATAATGCTCTAAATACCAGAGTGAAAACTAAGTTTTGGCCGCTCTATAGAAACTGAAGTCTTCTACTCCGAGGTCGTTCATCGAAGTCTCCACGCTATGAATACCAATCAGTTGATATTGTGACTAATTAGAACTTTTTGGAACTTCAGAAGTGGAAGATGTTCCCCGGTGCATTTCCGACACCATTTTGGGTTTCGAAGACTACTTCCTCGTTTGAAAAAAATAAGTAAACTTTCTACTGCTAGATGATCATTATGAAGAATCGGTGAGTGAATTTTTTTTAATGGTTTCTTACCAATGAGATCAATGATTTCTTCCGTGTATATATGCTATCCTCTACGCAGTACTACAAACAAATATTTTCAAAGATTATATATACCTGTACATAAGAGTAGCATCAGGAAATAACCTCATTTTCAACAAGACACGGATCCAATGAACGTATCACGTGTGTATCAATGTTCGAGTATACAGAGCTTGAGAAACGCTTGAGAAGGATCATTGAATGATCCAAATTTGGATATTGAATTTCAACTATTGAACTAGAAAATCGTACTCAAACATCACACACATGTTGTCAACTCTATACTGAAACACTGTCTTCTCTATCCGAAATTGATGTGTCTTAATAATATTATGGAGTCTGTAAATTCGCAGGCCTCAGATTATTACTTCTATACATAGTTTTAGCCAATGTTGGACACGATTTTTTTGTCGATCGAATTTTTTAATTGAGTGAAGAAGTGATAAAATGGTCGTGAGGCATACATTTATTCACGAAAATTGTTTTACGTCTTGAGCTGAAATACTTCGGGTAGCAAAAGCTTTAAAAACAAAAATTGTGTGGTAGAGTTGTAACGTAGGCATTTCTATTGCTCATGAAGCTCGTCTCCAGATGGCTATTATATTTATAATTTAATGAATGTCTTGGTTATATTCCCTTTGAAGTCAAAATTTTTAGAAGATCAAGAATTTACGACAACTAAAGTACTTTTCAAGTGTTTTCTGAGTGACTTGTTGAATTCTTAGAGCGTTATTGTAAAACTCAGTCGTTTCTAGCAATTCTAGATTGGCTTCCCTACTTCTTTCACCAGCATGATTTTTCACTGCGTTTTCATTTTCCTTGACTCATTTTGAATGAGACCTTTGTAGGTCTGATGCCACTTTGAAAAACATTCGTTACCGTCTTTCAGTGCGATGAAAAGTCAATAAAAATCCTGTTTTCATTACGGCTTTTGAAGTTCGCCTATAATTATCTTTGTTGTGTACTCAACAAAACAAATTTGCTGACAAACGTGTGCCGTTGAAAATCCTTTTAATTCAGTTAATCATCTCAACCACTTTTTCCTCGTAAACTTGCTTGCAGAAAAGGTATGAAAAAGAATCGTAGCTCACTTCCAATTGTAAATTAACCTCACTTGAATCGTTACTGGCTAAGCTGGTTCATGTGCGCTCTTTAAGATTAATGGAATTTCATTTTATGGTGTGCTTTCGAAATTGTTTCTGGATGTTTGCTCTTCATTGAATGACAGTGGTATTTTTTGACCACAGCTGTACCTAATGACTGTGTGATTGCCTGGAACTGAGACCTTCCAGCTCCAATTTCTTTGAGGCTTTAAGCATTTTCTCGTGTGGTCGAGCAATTTTAGTGGGAGGGGAACCTCATTTCACCTTTATTACCAATTTTTTGAAGAAATTACTTTGAGAACAGGAAAAAGTGACTTGGCAGTCTATTTATGAACAAATCAAGAATGTTGTTCTGATGATGATGGCGTTTTACCAGAGCAAAAATTGAGTGAAGTAGTAATGACTGTTAATCGTCTCGAAACAAGTTTATAGCTCATGGTATTGTTCTGTTACATTTAATGATTTCGTTGGAGGGTCTTAAACTTAGACACTGATTTTTTTTGCTTAAATCTAATCAAGAATCTTTAGGTTCAGGTTCAATAATTCTGGTCAGATAAAATTATTTTTGTGATTTTTCTTGTACTCTCAAAGTCTCGAGGTTAAAGCTTTTTTATTCCCTGTAATTGGCTGGAAAATACTACGAAACCATATCAAATTCTGTTAAAAATTGTTTTGGAACAATCATTTGTAGTTTTTCTTGGTTTTTTGCTTCTGATTCATTCATATTTTGGCTTCAAAATTCTTCATAAATTCATTAGTTGTTTGATCACGCGTTCCACTTTTTCATTAGATGTTTTTCCTATGGAATGACTCAGTATTTTCCGGTGCAACTTACTACATGAACATAGCTCCCACTGTACCATGCAGTTGCTTCAAGACCCGTTTATATTGACTTTCGGTAGCTAACGGGAATTCCGATACCAAGGTACCCAGAGGTCGTTAAACTACAAAGCGAGAAATTTTGTTTGATCTCGTGTGATGAAAAAAGTCCGTCAGCTCTCTACAGGCTGCTCCGTGAAAAACGGAATCGAAAATGAAAATGATACAATTCAAAACTGTTTGAGGCATTTTGTTTTGCTTCGACAATATTTTCCGTTGAGCGCTTTTCATCAAGTGCCCTACTTTTGATGAAATATCTTCAAAGAATTTTCTCTGTAATTACTTCACTGACGGGTAGAAACGTTTGCGCAGGAAAGTTAAACAATAAAATGCACACGCTACAATTCATTTAACTTTATTAAAAGTTTTACAAAAGAAATCTTTACAAAAAATACGTTGTTAATCATTACCGCTTACAACAAATACGTAGTAAATAGTGTGACCATGTTTCAAGCTCTAATTCTTTCCTCGTGTCGGCCATTTCTGTCCCTGCACTTTTGAGCTCTTGATCGCATCTATGACACAACTCATTTGATTAACTGTCAATCATTTTTATTACATTGTTTCTTCAGTGATTTTCTATTTCACCTCTTCAGAGTTTCGAGGGGGACTAGAATGTACTTTTTTTTTTCTTTAAGTGTCCCCATAGAAAATAATCATACGGTGTTAGATCTGGGGATCTTGGAGGCCTCTTAATTTATTGATTTGATAAAACTATGCGGTTTTGAAAGCTTTATTCAGTCGTGTTCTAACAGATATCGGTCTACCAATAGCCGTGAAAACGCATCAAAGAGAATTTTTTAGGAATCGCACAGTTGCATTGAATCAATAAATTTAACAGCCTCCAAGACCTTTGATCTAAAACCGTGTGATTATTTTCTATTACGACAATTACAGAGAAATATTCTAGTCCCCCTCAAAACAATGAAGAATTCAAAGAATCTTTACCAGTTCACTGCACTAAAGAATGATCGTTCTTTGTGCCAGATAACATTATCATGTTCAGTGAACAGATGAGATTGCTAATTTTTCTAAATTTAAACTTAAATTTAATAGTTGTATCGTGTTATGTTTAATTTTTGATTTTCCCGCGCGAACATTTTTCTGACAGTTGTTTGTGAAGTACTTCCCCTCAGGGGAATACAACTATTGTATCTATGGGAATTAGCGCTCCCAGGGGGACTAAGTGAGGTCCCGAGCTAAAGGTTAGGAAGGCTTTATTTTTGTTAAAATCGAATAGGTTTTTGTTTTGTTACGGACCACCTTTTTTCGGCTCACTGCTGTCCTGTTTTTCAGCCCCTACTACTTTCTTCTTCAACTTTTATCTTATTTCATGAACTTCTTTCTCAACTTACTGTTTTTATGCCCCTTCTACAGAGATTCCGCATTCCCTAAGATCCATACTAAATGGTGCCTTCCTTCTTCCTCTCTTCGATGCGCCCATTTTGTAGCGGTTAGGGAGGCTCAAATTAACCTAAAATCTAATCTTGTGGAGTACTTACAGGTAAAGTGTCTCGTGTGCTTTTCGAAGGTATTTTATCAAAACGTGTAACGTTTATTGAAAAGCGTTCAACGAAGTATATAGTCAGAACAAAAACAATGCCGATATGTATTTATTTTTGAATCATATTATTTTCTTTCCTACAATCGTTTTTCGTTGGACATCCTGTAGATCATTCGTATTTTTCGCTTGCTTTCTTTTTCTTGTAAGTGTTCTCCGATCCCATGCCAAGTTTCTTCCCGTTTCTGCGTTGACTGATTGACCTAACAGCTTGTGACCTAGCAGTACGAATTACCCGTTGTTTGTAAAACGCACCTAATTTCATTCATTTAAAACCTCTTTTGAAAATGTCGTATAGTATCGAACATGCCATTGTTTATAAATATCACAGGTTTGATATTGTCTGTTTTTGATACTTAAGAATACGTAATGGCCCTTCTCTTGGCGTTCCTCCTCTCTCTCGTTAGTGGGGACTGGAACTATAGCACGCACAGCTGAGGGACCGAATCAAGTTGTCCCATTCAGGTGGTGCCGATTTCAGAACAGTCTCTGGGTCTCACGGAAGATCTCTCTGAAGACGCTTGACTCTTTTGCTTGCCGATTGACCTTGTCTTCCTCTGATTTTTAAAAGACGTGTTAAAAGTTAAGCTAAGAATAACTATATGGCTTTCCGCCGAAAAGTCGCATCTTCTTTGCGTCGTGCTATTAGTTGTGCCTCCAGCTCTTCGTATTTGATCTGTTTTTATCTGATTTTTCTTTTTCTATATGTTTATTTGTTTTTATCTTCCTATTTGATCTGTTTCCATTTGAGTTGAATAATTTATTTGTTTCATTTAGTTTCTTCTATTTTTTGTATGAATTATAATGAGTGTTTTATTCCGTCTATGGCCAGGTGATCCCTAAAGATCTTTCTGCATTACGATTTGCCTGATGCAGAACTTTATCAGGCAATGTGTAGATTAAGAGGCGTAGTGGCAATTTTCTTACTAAAGACTGGTTCCGACACTAATCGCCTGGCTCTGTCTCCTGAATTCCAGATGTCTTGATTTGACGAGCCTTTATTCAAAACAATTTTGACGAATCTTAGCGCATCATTTTGGACCACATGCTTCAGCGGTCTTGCAGTCAAATCACGTTGTAATGTTACAAACGTACAAAATATATTGTTAGTTGGAATTTCTTTCCTTTAATGTTTCATAAACATCATAATTCCTTCTTCAGAGACGACGAATTATTCGTTGTTTTATTTAAACATCATATATTCCCATTTCATCATGCTCTGCAGCTAAATCTGGGGTAATTAAATTTTCAGGCTAAAATCCGTAGACTTACACTAGTCATGTGGAATTGGCGTACTGATGAAAGAAGCATACGACAAAAAAAGTATCATTATGCACTTGTGACACGCAGGGACGTGTCTGTTTTAAAATTAGTTCAACAGAAAGTGTCTTTTGCGGGTTTCCTTCATTTTCCGGAAGCTCCATTTTATCAATAAAATGTGCAAACGAGCAATGTCAAAATTGACAGCTTTCTAGTTTTCACAGTGACAAATCTATGGTATTTGAGACCGATTTGCAATGCAGCGACCTTCGAGGTTATAAGGTTGTTCATGGGTCTGTTAATTGAAGCATCTTATTGGAGGTATAATACTAAGTACCGCTGCCTAGTGTGCCAAAAAATATTAACATGATTTTATCTTCTAGCTAGTACATATTACACATGGGAAAGAAGATGTTGAACAGTACAGCTGCTTTTATTTTGAGAAAGCCGTCTTCCCATCTCCATGAAGCCTACTGTTCTTGTGGTCACGATAGCCTTGTGTTTAATGGGCTGAGGCCTTGTAATGCGATTCCTGTGTTTCTTCTCGTCGGAAGGAAAAATCATGCCGTAATTCTTCAATTCATGGTAGTTTTTTGAATTGGATACCACCTGGACATGGGGACACAGTATGATGGCATCAGGTAGTAATTATACGGTGCAGGGAAACAAATGTCTGAAATGAAACGTGTCAACTTGATACGAATAGAACGTTTTAATAACATCGCTTTTTGAATGTGGGCTTTGATGATGTATACATAACGGCGAAATTCGGCTCACTGAAATTTTTTTGGTCCCTTGTGTGGAAGAGAGAGGTGAAGAGTTAGTGTTTTCAAGTACCTCTCTTATTTAAAAGCATTCATGGAATCCCTCATGGAAATAAAATTATTGTATCTATGGGAATTTGCACTCCCAGGGGGAAAATGTGAATGGGTCCGAGCTGAGTTAGATAGGCGTTCTTTTTGTTGAAATAATGCTTTTTGTTATGGTATGGACCACCTCTTTTTTGGTCCGCTGCTGTTCTGTTTTTCAGCACCAACTATTTTCTTCTTCAACTTTTTTCTTGTTACATGAACTTCTTTTTCAACTTACTGTTTTTATGCACTTTGTGTACAGATTCCGCGTTCCCTTACCTCCATACTAAGTGGTGCCTTCCTCCATCCTCTCTTTGAAACGCCTTTGTTGCGGTTAATGAGGCTTTAACTAACATCGACTCTAATGTAATGTAATCTAGGCTAATCTAGTGCTCGTGAATTGGTAAACCAAATTAGAAGTGGCTATTCATTTCAAATGACTGCTAATGAAGGCATTTAATTTTGAAGTTCATGGCTCTAATCGCCAATATTTTTGGCCTTTGATTCTATCTTGAAATTACGTTCTTTACGCATTATCTTTTACAGTTGTAAATTTGATCTAATTGCTTGTCGGTAGTGAAACCTTCAAAATGAAATTCCACTGCTGATTGCTCCTGTAGTTGCGCTTTGAAGCCATTTTCATCAACACGTCCGTATTTTGACGTTGCAACATTTATTTATTTATCTCTCGCTAACATGAATTATGTATTTAAATTTTCCCGTTTACACTGATGATTGCATCATCGTACTCTAGTTTTGCATGTGTAAAAATAAATTCAAGGTTACACCACGCGCAAATCATTTTCGCTCTGCCTAATTAGAAATTAACGAAATTTAATAGCACTCGAAAAGCTTGCAAGTAGAGCGCCTACATATATGAATTAAAAGCACTTATAATTTAACGAAAAACGCTTAAAATGGCTCGAGTTGTACGAATTGAGCAGCATAAATACCACATTCCACCATTTTTCTCCCTCAATTCCAAACGGATTTTTTTTTAGGTGGCTAATACTTTGTGGTGGCACATTTTGTGGATCATCATCAGCATGTTTGTGTACTCAATAAAGTTTGTTCGATTTTTCATGGCTACATATGAAGCGGTCGCTGTCCGGTTGCTTTTTTTTCAGGAATATTATTACACATTCTATCACCAGTCCTCGCCCTCTACCTCTTGGGTACACCAGTCCTCACCCCCTCCCTTCTGGACACACCAGTCTTCACCTCCTACCTTCTGGACACACCAGTTCTCACCTCCTACCTTCTGGACACACCAGTCCTCACCTCCTACCTTCTGGACACACCAGTCCTCACCTGCTACCTTCTGGACACACCAGTCCTCACCTGCTACCTTCTGGACACACCAGTCCTCATCTCCTACCTTCTGGACACACCAGTCCTCATCTCCTACCTTCTGGACACAC
>JACJUY010002650.1:77199-90143 GCA_014220935.1 Platorchestia sp. MABIK | reverse complement strand
GAGAGAGAGAGAGAGAGGAAGGAAGGAGTTTTAACATGTTAACCACAACGTGAGCCGCCGGTGTTCACGGAAGGGATTATCATAATGCTGCTGACCAACCAGCAGACACAAACTCAATTTTTATAAATACTGATTGAAAGCTTAATGATCTCAATCTCAAAGCTTAATCCAGTTAATATTTGCTACTTTCACAATAATTGCCTAACACAACTGACTTCAAATTTGAGTTCAACCTAGGGGGATTAACTTGTTATAGGGCCTGCTGTATTGGTGATACCGATCGACACTTCGTAGTCGGTTAAACTGAACTGCGATGGGTTGAAAGGAAGTTAAGTATTCAACTCAATGTTAAATTCAAAAGTTGTTAGAAATTTTATAAACACCAAACATTAACTGGGTTTATTAAATACCATTAATTTTAAAAGAGTGTTAAAACTTTTTCAAACGACCCATCGACGGGTCGTTTCGCGGCAGGAAAAGCCTAAGCACGACCCACCGATGGGTCGTATCGCAGTCGAAGTGTTGAAGTAGTTGCCCTCAGCTTGTATAGATGTCCTTCAGTACATCGTGGATCTACTACTTTCCCGATCACTCCTTGTAGTGTGTGTAGCACGGTAGAGGAAACAAGGTACGGTCGCTTCTATGAGAAAAAATACAATTCTTCTTGTTCGGCTAGCCAATAAAAAGGCTTTATTTCAAACAAACTTGATAACGTCACCAAAACGCCATGTCGTTAGCCCAATAGTGGAGCCAGATTTGGGAGTAGCAGTGCTACCAGATGCAATATGAGAGCTGCTATTGCAGTGACGTCAGCAAAACCACACCGTCAACGAAAGAAAAGACTGGTTTGAACCTACCATGTTTCCTTTACCGTAGTGTGTTGCATGTCGAACTACAGAGGCGCATGCAGACATGGTAGGAGTGTTGCGTCACGTTAGGCACGTACCGAGTAAACGCTTCTTTGGCTTATTCAAAATATCACAGGGAAGTGTGTTGGGTGTATAGTCTTATTCTTTTTTTAGTTTTGTTTGTTATATGTTTCTAAAATATCTGGCTTAAGAGTAAAAATTCATGGCGAATCTTCTTTTACTTATTTTCCCTGCTCGTCTATTTGGGATTTTGAGATCTGCCAGATGAAGCACTGAAATCTTGCGCTGTAGTTGTGTCACATGAATTTTCTTCCTCCTATGTCCATTATATTGATCTGCTTACTTAACTCGAAAAAGTTGTTAGTTCAAAACAAATCGCTAGAATGAAATAGTTGAAATAATTAATGAGAATCTTATATTCTTTTTTAGTTGCGTCCGCCTCTCCAGCTCCGTGACGTGACCTTAACTGTTCCTGAAATTACCCGAGAGTAAGTTGGTGAAGCTTTGCAACACCAAATAAACGACCCAGAACCCTCTTCGCAGCTCCGATCTTTATTTTCTTTGCATTTTAAGCAAATTTATCTCGCCACGCAGTCTCGTAAAGTTTGTCGTAAATTTGTGAGCAGTTTTATGGCTAAATGAATTTGTGGCCGAGAGAATAATGAATGCACTGGGCTGCACTCCTTTCTTATCCATTGCTCAGCGCTCGTGTTTTTCTTGATTGTGTTATTAGCGTAAACCGAGTGTGGTGGTGAGACTTTATCAGGAACGAAATGCAGTGCTCGAGGTGACACACCTGCGAGCAGTACACGAATTGAATGGGTCAAGTTCTTGTTTGTCTTCAATAGATCGCCAGTTCCCAGGGGGACTATGTGAGGGCCCGAGCTTAAGGTTAGGTAGGCTTTTTTTTGTTGAAATGGAATAGGTTTTTGTTTGGTTACGGACCATCTTTTTTCGGTTCACTGCTGTCCTGTTTTTCAGTACCTACTACTTTCTTCTTCAACTTTTTCTTGTTTCATGAGCATCTTTCTAAGCTTTCTGTTTCTGTGCACCTTGTGCATAGATTCCGCGTTCTCTTAACTCCATACTAAATGGTGCCTTCCTCTCTTGGAACATCTTTGTCGTGGTTAAGGGAGGCTTGAACTTTCTTATAAAATAATCAAATAATAGATCGCCAGTCATTGACTTCCTTGCGATTATTTTCATAGATTAAAATTTAATTTCTACACACGCAATTGCAATTTTGTGATTCATTTGTCCCTTAGGGCGCATAGGATAGGCAATAGGTTTGAGTTAGTTTGGCTTGTCTATTCTATACCATGACCATGAGGACTGGCGCCCCCAGGGGGAGAGAATAAGCTTACCTCAGCTGTAGGTAGGCCTTCAGGGCGTCTGTTTTTCTTGCCCACTCTGCTTCCTTCAGGTTTGATGCTTTTTTCACTGTTTTTTCTTTATAATTTCTTCCTTTTTCAACCTCGCTTGTTATTTTCAATTGTAGAAACAAATCTTGCGCATAGATTCCTCATTTTTTACTGACCATGTTAAATGGTTTCTCTCTTTGCTCTCTTTTGATTGTATTTGTTTTGGCTAGGGATTCTAAAATATACCAACATAAAACTACTACTACTACTAATGATAATAATAATGACACATTTTTTTCTCTTACGATAGTCGTGTTGTATTATATGTAGTAATGCAAATATTCAAGAATCACCATTAGCTTTCTTTCTTATGGTGGAAATTTATTTGCAGTGCGGTAGTATTGTGAGGAAAATCTTATCGCTTTGAAATTTGATGAAAGGGAAGCTAGTTTACCTTTGATTTGAGTGCTCTCACATCACACCGACATGGAAATGCTACCCACGTCATTAGGCGTCTGTATTCGTAAGTTCCTTCAGAACAAGCAGGGTGTGAATTTCTCGCGTGTAGGCTCAGTGTTATTGCATGTTCTTCAAAACAGATCTTTATTAGGAGGCATGGAGGGGACAGTGGGGGCTGGCTAACGTTGTGTACAAATAATATTTGTCGAGAACACTGCGTGGGTGTCAGACCATTCTGTCCGTTCGGCTTCAGAGTTCGTATTTATTTTTGTTGAAAATAGTGGACAGTTGCGCCTTTCTTTCACACGGTAGTGTTCGTGTCAATATTCATTACTTGTGTTGTTCTCGCGTAGGATTGTGTTTCATCTAGTGTGTGTGTTGTGAAACCTAATATTGCTGTCTGAACGGTGAAATACACCTAGCTCCAAGAAGTTACAGTAGCTTCCGAGATGATGAGCACAATGAGAATGCATTACATGCTTCTTGCCTCTGTTCCTTCATTATCATTTTTAACGACGTCGCCAAACCGAGTGCATGTGGATGGAATAATTAATTAGAAGTGTGAATAACACTTAGGAGAGAAGTTCCAAGTTGTGGGTATTTTTGTTCCTGAAGTCCGCAAGTGAGGGAAACGAAATTGCTAATTGCAATGTTGGGTACAATTGCTTCGTCTTCGTGATCCGTTCGCTTCACGGGTACACGTCGATTAAACTTGAGACGTAAAGGAACCTCGGTGCGCAAACCTCTTCTTCTGTGTTAGTGTCTCGTTAATAGCATGAACAAAGGAGACTGGCGTTCTGACTTTGAGCTTCGCGCTGCAGTGGTGAGTTGGAAAATTTTAATCATCTTTTTCAGAAACCAATCAAAAATAAATATAGCGCTTCGTAGCAATAATTTATCTGACAAATCAAATGTCAGTAAGTAATGAACCTTCATCGAATTAGTTACTCTAGGTGGTTGGTATAATTATTTGTCTAGCTATGGTTCTCACTGTAGTTCTCAAAGTAAATCAGCAGTTTCAAAGACCAGTTTTTTCTTAGTTCAGTGAGAAAAATAGTTGGGTACGTTTCACTTATAACTTATTTTTACTGCTGCTTGTTTGCTACATTTTGGTAGGTCTAGGTATACTGGAGCACAGGCGTGAATTACGAGATGAAGCACGTTAGCCACTCATCATTAACATGTACATGTCGCCCCCGTGCACTTTTATTTCAAGGCCGAGAGATTCTAACGCGGCATTTGTGTTGCAGGTGATGAGAGTGAGATGGGTGATCGCGCACCTGCCGCTCCCCCATCGATGCCTGCCCACGTTCACCCCCACTACCACTACGCCATGCACCCGCAGCTCTACCAGCAGCCACCCATACAGCTGCTGGAGGACCCCCCAGCACCCACCCCTCAGCAGCAGCAGCAGCCTGCTGAGGAGACGCTCACCTACGAACAGCAGCAAATGAACGAGAAGATGAGGGAACAAAAGCAAATCATCCAGCAGGTCGAGCAAGAGGGCAAGATGCACTACAAGCAGATGAAGCTCATCGAAAAGCAGCAACAGCTCGAGCTCCAGCAAAAACAGATGAAGGAGCGAGAGCTTGAGCAGCAACAGTTGCAGCAAAAGCAATTGCAACAGCAGCAGTTGCAGCAGCAGCAACAACAACTGCAACAGCAGCAGCAAATAAAACTGCGGCAGCAATTGGAGCAACAGCAACAGTTGCAGCAACAGCAACAGTTGCAGCAGCAACAACAGTTGCAACAGCAGCAACAGTTGCAACAGCAGCAACAGTTGCAACAGCAGCAACAGTTGCAACAACAGCAACAATTGCTCGAAAATCAACAATTACAAGGACAACTACAATTACCGCAGCTGCAGCAACTACCCCAACAGCAGCAACTACTGCAGCAACAGCAACCACAGTTCCAACAGCAACAGCAGTTACAACAACACCAGCAAATGCAACAACAACAGCAGATGCAACAACAACAACAACAACAGCTGCAACCGCAACAGCATCTGCAACAGCAACAGCAGCTGCAACAGCAACAGCAGATGCAACAACAGTTGCAACAAAAGCAACAAATAAAACAACAATTGCAACAACAGCAACAGAAGCCGTTGCAGCCGGAGGAACAGCAACAGTTGCAACACCAGCAACAGCAGCAGATGCAGCTGCAACACCAGCAGCAGCAGCAACACCTAGAGCTGCGACATGCGTTGCAGACGCAACACTGCGACGGTCCGGATGACCTAGACACACAAAGCGAAGGCCCTCAGCGAGATGAATCCTTGCACGAGTCTCTTCCTCCGCCACCTTCTGGGCCTGAATTTTCTTCGCCTGTGGAAAAGCATGCAGATGAAAATGATTCGGCCGCAGCTTCTGAGTTTATCACGCAGCCGCGTGTAGAAAACAGCATACAGTCTGACCAGTCCAGCTGGGTAGCCCAGATCAATTCTCCAGATGAATTTAATGCGTCTGCTGATCGTCTGTCTTCGCACGACCATTTGTCAAGCGAGTACCCTCACGTCGGTTCTGATCAGGCCCCTATCACCTCGCACACTGAGACGAGTCAAGGCCAGCAGCAGCCTCCGTCTGGTCACGTGCCTATGTATCATGTGAGCGGAGAGGAGACGCCTGAATACTCCGCTGCTGTCGGCCAGACACCGCCGCGCAAGCCCTTGGGTTGGAGGGACACTCGTGACGAAGATATCACCCGCTCTTCTTACGCCGATGCGTCGCAACCTCTTCAGTACTGCCCTGCACAGACACCTGAGGAGCAGAAGCGTGACGAGAACGGCAACACTCCTGAAGAAGAGAGGCAACCTGACGAGAAGTGGTACAGGAAAGTTCCTAAGTCTCAGACGAGAGAGGATCTTTCTGCTCTTAGTTATGCTTTGCAGACTGAGCAACTGCATCAGCAGGTGCCGCCACCGCCCAACAAACTTCAAAAGCAGGAGCAAAAGCAGCAAAAGCAGTTGGTTCAACAGCAGAGAATGAGATCATTCGAAGATAAGCTGTGCCGAGGTGAGCTTCCTCCATCTTCACCGGTTGGACCTTGCAGCCACGAACAGTTCTGCGGTTCTTCTTCTGCTTCTTCGCTGCCAACAACAACTGCAGCTGCATCTGGGCCTGGTCGGGCCTTCCAAGTCACCACGTCTGGAAGTGCTTCTTCTGAGACATCAGCGAACTCGAGCGTAGCGTACGACGTCGACACGACAAACGGGCCCACCAGCGCCGCCGTTGTGGCATCTCCCATTGCCACGAGCTCTCCTCTAATTGCTCCTGTGTCGTACGTGAACGGGTCCTTGTCATGCGGCAACTCCCCGCACGCCGTGTACCCCTCCTCTCAGTCTCTTGGGTCGTCTCCTCACATGCCATCACACCGGCCTCCGTTCTACATGCGCAACGCCCCGCACTCTTACCTGCAGACGCGCCCTGTCCACGGACTAGAACACAACCACGTGAACAACATACACCCCAACAACCACCTGCCTTCTGGCCACTTTGAGGCACTGCCCCAGCATTCGCCCCCGTATGTGGGCAACATGACCGCGCCCCACTCCAACGGGTCCGTGTCGACATCCTTGTCTTCCTCGACGCTGAATCTCATGAAGAAGCAGATCACGGAGATCGAGAGGGAGATCGCCCTGCGCAAGCCGGACGGTGTGTACGGAGCTGCGGCGCGGCCTGACCACCACAAGGAGTCCGCTCCTCTCGACTTGCAGCTTCTCGACCCACTCAGTGAGAACGCCCTCAGTTCCTACATTCCCTCAGTACTGTTCATGTCACTGGTTGTTGTTTGAGTTACTACACGTCCAAGCTGCATGTACTTAGCCCACGTCCCGGTGATGTTAATTTGGCATGCAAAAACAATTTATGTTTAGTGTGCGACTGAAGTGTTCCGTTCGTATTACTTCAACGTATCATGCGCTAAGTAGGAGTTTTGTTCTGATAATTGGACAACCTGACTTCGTGACTGTACGCACGTGGCATTTAAGGCTTGCTTAGTTTTTAGGAACTCCTTAGTTAGAGCTTGCTACTTGCATGGCTGTTCTAGATCTTGTCACTTTGGAGCAGTGTTTTGTGCGCACACAGTAAACCTTAATTTTTATTTACGTTTTTCTTTCTCGGTTTAGACTTGCTGAGCTTATACAGGTTGTCATCAAAGCTCCTGTATCCGTATGTTCTTATCTGTACTCGTAGATTATGCATATTAAATTATGTTTAGATTATTGATCGTATTTGGATGTCGCTTTTTTGATGTTTTCAGTGTTGCAATGCTTTGTACATAACAACTTGTTTCTGACATCAGAGCGCTTATATTTTACTTAATTTGTACAGTGCGAGTCTTTTGTTCTGTTACTGTGCGTTGACGGACATTTTTTGCATCCCGTCAAATAAATGTTGACATTTTTTGTGCACATTTTCTTTTCCTTTTATTCGTCAATGCATGCATTTATGAATATGAGTTTTTTTTATTATCTTCTCACTTGTGCGTTGCCATAGGCTATGCAGGCAAGTGTTGTACACAGGACTGTTGAATAAATGTTCGCATGTTAGGATGCCGTACTTTTTGAAGTCATCTTTGTAGTATCGTGCATGAATGGTATTAGAAACGCACGTTCTTGTAAAACTGTGTCAACGCAGCGGCACTACCGTGTCTGCTACCATGAGCGTCCCTGTTTTTCACGACCATGTATGTCCACACTACCTGCCACCATGTGTGTCCGTGTTTTAATGACCATGTGTGTCCACACTACCTGCCACCATGTATGTCCGTGTTTTAATGACCCTGTATGTCCACACTACCTGCCACCATGTATGTCCGTGTTTTAATGACCCTGTGTGTCCACACTACCTGCCACCATGTGTGTCCGTGCTGCCCGCCGCCATGCCCGTAATGTGATATGCCATTCACTCCATCCTTGCATTTATTATCTAGTGAATTAATTCGTCACGTTGCATTCATTTTTGTTTTTGTACTCACGCGCATTCATTTTAGCGCATTTCCGCGCATCCACAAGAAAATGTAACCATTTTACGGACGAAAATGAGCGCTCCCAGGGGGAAGATGCGGTGTTCCGAGCTGAAGGTTATGTAGACCTTCCTTGTGTTGAATTGAAATGTGTTGATTAGAGTATCAATTTTTTTCTTACGGGTTATTTTTTTCGCTCCACTGATCTCCATTTTTCAGCGCCTATTTATTTTTCAATTTTCATATTGTTTCGTGAACTTCTTTCAATCTTGTTGTTTGTATACGCGGGGTGTGAAGACACACCTTGTGCATAGATTCCCCGTTATTTTAATTCCAATCTAATGGTGCCTTCCTTTTCTCCCCAATGAAAATACGTTTGCTGTGGTTAGGGACGCTCAAACCAACGTATTATTAAATAGATGTTTAACCACCTGCTTATGGAGCGTGAAGACATTTATCTAATGTGTCACGTCCTTGTGAATGTGTTTTAATGTGTATTCTCGTGGGTGGCGCTTTTGTTCTTTTATTTCATTTTTGAGTCTAATTTCCAGCTCACGTCTCAAGTTTCAGCATCATTGTGTTTCTTGGTCGAGCTGAGAGTTAGGTAGGCCTTCTTTTTGTTGAAATAAAATGTTTTTTGTTGTGCTAAAGACCTCCTTTTTTCGGTTCACTGCTGTCCTGTCTTTCAGCACCTACTACTTCCTCTTCAACTTTTATCTTCTTTATCAACTTACAGTTTCTATGCCTCTTCTCCATAAATTTTGCGTTCCCTTATCCCCATACTAATAGGGGCCTTCCACCTTCCTCTAATCGGCGCATTTTTTTCACGGTTACGGAGGCTTGAACTGATATCTAATCTATTTCCATTCCAAATGGTGCCTTCCTCTCTTCGGAACGCCTTTTTTTGCGGTTTGTGAGGCTAACACTAACGTCTAATCTACTTTCCTTTGTGTTTCTTTCTCCTGAACAAAAAAGTAAGAAATGTCCGCTTTGCAGACGAGAAGATGGGCGAGCCGCCGCCACCGCCCGCCCCGCACCCCCACCGCGGCAACGGTAGCATCCTGGAGAACGGGTCCCTGCCGCAGCACCACCACCACCACCACCAGCACGCGCCGAAGCAGCCCTCCAGCAGCGTGCTGCACAGCCCCCACTACACTCCTGGTGCCGTGTTGCTGTCCACTCTTTATCTTTCATTCTTTTTCAGACACTCCTGTGTTGTTTTCTTCAACCGTTTTTCTTTCTTTCTTTTCTTTTTCAAACACTCTTGATGCGGTGTTGTCTTCAAACACTCCGGTGCGGTGTTGTTTTCAACTGAATTTCTTTCCTTTTTTTTCTTTTGCAAACACTCCGGGTGCGGTGTTGTTTTCAACTGAATTTCTTTCCTTTTTTTCTTTTGCAAACACTCCGGGTGCGGTATAGTTTTCAACTGTTTCTCTTTCTTTCTTTTCTTTATCAAACACTTCTGGTTCGATGTTGTTTTCAATCAGTTCAAAATTTCATTGGTAATGCCTCATCACTTCGTATGACGTGAGAAAGAGATGTAATTTTTTGTAATGATGCGAACGGTCAAATCATGGGGTCACTCTTTGCGAGCAAACTGCTACTTAAAAAGATAGTATATTAATACGAATTGTAAGGCTTGTAAATAACAGGGAGAACTTAGTTTTCATCCACGCCTAAGAAAAATACGCCTCTTTCTTTCCGTACGTCCATGTTCACTGCAGAAATCACGTCACAAATTAGAGAAAACAAAATAAAAAATCATTAGAGGCCCAACAAATGCTTACGTATAGGAGCCTTAGTCCAGTAAACGTGCCAGGAGATGAGTTTTTTGATTGTGACGTCTGGTTGGCCTGGTTCGATTGTGTCGCTAAATCTAAAGAACATCACCCAGTGCTCCTATTGGGGCTTCCCAATTCAAACACTCCTGGTGCGGTGTTGTCTTCAACTGTTTTTCTTTCCTTCTTTTCTTTATCAAACACTCCTGGTGCGGTGTTGTCTTCAACTGTTTTTCTTTCCTTCTTTTCTTTATCAAACACTACTGGTTTCGTGTTGCTTTCAAGAAGTTCAAAATTCCATTGGTAATGCCTCATCAGATGCCTGTGTGATGTATGCAACGGCACCACGTGTGCCGTGTGGTGGCTGTTGCAGTCTTGGTATAGGTGTGCTGCTGCGGCCGCTCTCAGGGCAGCTACGTCAGCGTTTGTTTTAGGCTGTTTCGTCAGCTTTTAAGGTTGTTACGTCAAAAATTTTCCCTAGTGCTCGTTTGAGAGATGCCTTATTGGCTGTTTTCTGCTGAAATTTCTCAAACTTGACCTTTTTCTTCGCGCAAAATCTAACCAAAACGACTTCTTTGCCTCTGGCGAGGCTCCTAATTGCTCTTAATGCTCTCCAGTGCCTAATTATGTTTATAAAACTCCAATTCAATTTTTTTTCGCTGTAGTAAGGCTAATCTGCCATTGCTGGCGTACGTGCGCTGTACATATCTGCAAAATTCGGCCCTTTCTGCTCTTAATTCTTATTCATTTAATTTCTAGTTATGCAGACTCTAGTTTTTCTACCAAATTTCTGCGCAGTTTTTTATGCGTGAGGTGTAAAACGTGGGGACATTTTCTGAATTTTCTTCAAGTAAACCACTAGAAGCTGGAATTATCGAGTACTAGAGTAGTATGGTTCCTTCATGAATTGGAAAATCCAAACATTTCTCGTTAACTTTGCCTCTGCACGCATTGTTCGCGGAAAATTTTCTCTAGGTAAACTCACAAGAAAAAAATTAAATTTCGATCATAAGTATGGTTCCTTCATAAAGAGTATAATTAGAATAACTTTCTGGAAATTTGTTTGTGGACGCTTCATGCGCTGCGCGGTAAATTTTCTTTAGGTAAACTCACAAAAATTGGAATCCTCCATTACTAGTATGGTTCCTTCACGAAAAGCATAATTAAAATAACGTTTGGTAATTTATAACTTTTGTCCAAAATTAATTAGTAAATATGTGTTCGGACGAAGTGTGCGCAATGAATTTTCATTTGATAAACAAATGAGAATTGGGATCGTTTACTGGTACGTAGGATTCTCAATTACCAGTATGTTGAGTTCTCGATTACTAGTATGGTTCCTTCACGAAAAGTATATTTAAAATAACTTTGGTTGTTTATAACTTTTGTGCACATAAATAATTCGTAAATATTTATTCCGCAGTGTGCGAGTCCAGCAGCCCGCTGCTGCTGAGCTCCCTCGGCTCCCTCACCAGCCCCGGCCTGCCGCCCTCCGGCCACCCCAGCCCCTCCGCTGCTGCACACGACCTCTGTCACCCTGGTGAGCTCGGGGACCTTGCGTCCTCCCCGTGTAGGTGACCTCACACTCCTCTCTCATGTAGGTCAGCTGAGGAACCTCACACTCCTCCCCCATGTAGGTGAGCTCAGGGACCGTGCACTCCATCTTGTCGACTATCTTCTAGTATTGGGAAATTTTTCTCGGGGCATAATAAATATCTTCGGACATTGAAGTATATCTTTTCACGGTGAGTATTCTTTTGAGAATCCACTACTCGTAACTAAGACCAATTCTCATTGTTGATTTCCCCCTTCAGAACCAGCTACTAACAACTTAAACAAATTTTCATGTAGTGTATTCTTTTGAGAAACAACTACTTGTAGCGAAAACCAATTCTCATTGTTGAATTCCTCTTCAGAATCAATTACTAACCACTTACATTAATTTCTGATGTTGATGAATTCCTTTCACGAACTAATGTGAGTGCATCTGGTGGCCAAATTGCAGAAATGGCGTCATCAATGAGACAGCGCTGAGCTGTGGGTGAGGAGCAGCATGCATGTCAAGTTATTGATGCTTATTATTGAGGAGTACTAATAGTTATTGAGGAGTACTAATAGTTATTGAGGAGTACTAATAGTTATTGAGGAGTACTAATAGTTATTGAGGAGTGCTAATAGAAGAGTCAAGTTATTGTCAAGTTATTGATGCTCCTTCTCATTGAAATGAACCCTGGTCAAAACTGGTCAAATTTAACATTGAATGAAAGCACGGACTTTTTACAGCTCTTCTCTTACACGAATTTAATGCTCGAATCACGCACATTTAAATGTTAATTTCTTAACGCATGGAATTGAGCAAAAAACATCTATTTACACTCATGTGATTCTGAATTTAAAACTAAACGGTTTTCTGGACTGTAAAAAAGCCAAAGTTCCTCATGCATTGTTTTCTTCTTCTTATAGCAGCAGCAGCAATGATGAACATATCTCAAAAGTAAACAGTGCGTAATAAATAGATGATGGCAGATATCAATACATACGATAATTACATAATTATCATACATACATAATTTTTTTACTTTAGAATAACATTACTTTTTCTTTGTATTTGTGCTGTAGAATTAAAATAGAAGTTCTAAATCCAGTAAAATTTATCGCCCTCATTGGAGGATGACCAGTGAAAGAGCTTGAAATGTCCAATGAGGGAAGAGGAATTGCATTCTGGAAAATGTTTACCTCCAGTCGAGGGCGTGCCCTGGATGTTTGTGTTTGTCATCAACAATTAAAGTACGCTAAATCAGCCTCTATTTGTGTATTTAACGTGCGATTTTCTTAAAAAGAATTATTTTTTAACGTTTAAAATATTTTTGAGAAAGTGCAAGAAGATTTTTTGCTAAGTCACTGCAGTATTTGCTTCAAAAAGACCTTCCGTTCTGTCCGTCTGGGGATTTCGTAGAAATGACAGGAAAGTTTCTTAGCCTATGTTTGTTTCAGCAATAATTCTTTTGCATTGTCATAAAAACTCAACAGTCTATTGACTATTTTCAGCCGTAGTTGCAAATTACTTTTGAATTGGAAGCTAACTAAGCAAAGTGCTTTTAGGGCCTTTGTAAATCGGCATCTCGTACCGTCGTCGTCAAGCGGTAAACTAATTTTAGGTTTGAAAATGTCATCCATTTCTCTTCGTGAACAATATAAAGTGTTATGTTTCCGCCATGATTGAGAGCAATAGTTTTAAAACGACTTTGTTCTTTCATTGTGTATGAAAATCTCAAATATGGCCGCTGTACAGACATTTTTAAATTTCTTTTTCATGAGTTGTAGTCCTTGAAATGGATGGTTGACTTGTCAAGCTCTTCGTCTGCGGTGACCATAATTTGATATCATACTGCAATGTACGGGCTGTCATTTTGGAGATTTCTCATACTTGCTTTAAGACAAATACTGTAGGTAAAGTATAACGGATGCTAATAGTTTTTTGGCGTATTAAACAGTTGGAAAAAAGCCTC
>JACJUY010002650.1:45812-60355 GCA_014220935.1 Platorchestia sp. MABIK | reverse complement strand
AACGCTTTAGAGAGATCGAGTAGCAGCAAGAGTGTTACATTCTTTTGATCGATGTCACTGTATATTTTTTCAGAGATATTGAGCAGAGCGTCTTGAGTGCTAGTGTTTCTTCTATAGGCGTATTGATTTCGGTGGGATAGATTTGACTCGTCCAGGTGAAATGGCAGTTGATTTGTCACCCCTTTCTCCAATATTTTGGATATAACAGGTAAAAGACTGATGGGCTTGTGGTTTGATGCTGTATTTAGGTCACCACTTTTATGCAACGGTCTAATAATGGAGTGTTTCCATTGGTTTGGAAACGTGTTGGTTGCTATTGATGTATTAATTATCAGACGAATCCATGGTGCTGTGACTGGGAAGTGTCTTTGATATGTTGAAGACTGATGCCATCATGTCCAGCTGTCTTTGTGTTTTTTAATGAGTATAAGATATTTCTTAACTCTGGTAAATCGACAGGGCGTGGTCTCCACATGACATCAGCCCTCGAGGGTGCAGTGGGGCGTGAATTTTCAATTGACGTTTCACCTGGATTGGTACACACCTCACTGAAAACTTGAGCCCCTACTATTGAAAAGAATGTGTTGAAATCCGAGGCTGTTGGCAAGGGATTTTCAAAATTACTTATACGGTCTAATATTTTATATGGTTCTACCTCATTAATGATTTCCCAAGTTCGTTTCGGTTTATTTTTAGCAGTTATCTGTTCCGGGTGGAAATGAGTTTGTTTTGCCTCAGCGATTTTCTTTCGGAGAATTTTTTCATGTTCATTATATCTATTGCATGAGGTACTGTTTGATCTATTGTTTTTGTACTCTCGCAAGTTAGCTTTCTTTATTCTGCTCATCTCATTAATTTCGTCAGTAATCCAAACAGTCCGTTTTGGCTTGTTTTTTTTTGGTGACGTAAAGTGCGCATTCGTCGAGAACTGCTGTGAAGTTCTCGTTGAAGTTGGACACTTGAATGTCAACATCGTCAGATTGCATCATATTCTGGAATTCGGTGGACCTATTGAGTAGTTTTTCTTGAAATTGTTCCGCTGAATTGCTTAACTGATTGTTTTTGTCCGTTAAGTCAACATAAAAATATCCGAAAGCAAAAAATTTCTTTTTTGCCTGAAGGATTTCTTTGAAGGTTTCCTCAATGAAATCTAGTGTTAGACTCAGGGGAGACGATGGGTGCCGGTACAGGCTGCCAATGATTATGGATTTGTGTTTATTTGCACTTCTAACCAAACCACTTCAATGCCTTCGCAAACTTTATTCGTTAGAAGTGAAGATGTTGAGTACATTTCTTTCACAAAATACAAGATCCACTACCTCGGCTGGTTTTAGCGAAATCGTAGCGATATAAAAAATAAAATCGTAGCGATAAAATCAGGAATGTTAAAAAATGAACTTTGGGTTCGTGAATCAAACCATGTTTCTGAAACACACAAAGTATGAATTTCTTCAGTGACCAACATTACTCTGATTTCATCCAATTTACCATTCTGGCTTTGAGCATTTATATGCTTCATTTTGATTTTACTAATATTAGCACTCTTTTTAAAGGTAGCAAAGTTACTATCTCGATGGGATCGTTCCGAGGATTCATCGATCTTGCCTACGTTACCCTGGGTGTTTGGTCCAGCATCTGCTATGTAAGAAAGTTTACAATTTAGCTAGGTAGCGACAGTCTGTCAAGATGAGGTAACTCCAGTCTGGTTTTTGCCTTGTGTGACAAGGGCACTGTAGTGATCGTTTTTACGATGGAGCAGTAGTGGAGGGTTATTATTTGATAGCTCTGAAGAGGGATCAACTGATATTTTCAAAACACAATGATCCTGCTCATCCAGGATGAGAAGTATTTGACCCGTCACATTTGAGATGATTGATGGTATAAAGTCTACAGCAGCTTGATCAAAATGTTTGTCGTCAATGTAATTATCTAAGAGGTTTTACATGTCTCCACTGTTCTTGTCAACAAACTTAGCGTATGTGCTTTTGTTTGCTTTACTCTCTGTTTTTATTACAGTCTTTAAGGAATTGTAATTCCATTTTGATGCTGGTGGTTTCGTAAGTAGATGGGCTACTGCATGAAGGAGGCAGAGTCCATCGGCTTTGGTGGGAACCAGCTCTATTTCCATCATCGTGTCAATTCATCTATTGTGGAATTTACGCGTTCATAAATGGGGGTGTAGACGTTTTTTTCGTACTTTTTACATCATCAAGAGGTTCCGAGAGGTGCACGGAATTTACGGTTTTCTGACTCTGAATGGGCCGGCTGCGGTGATTTCTTGTGTGGGGATCTGCAGAGAACTGAGAAATGCTCGTGTCATTTCTATTTTTCTGGTGATGATTGTGCATGCAGTTTGATGGTGGATTTTTCATCGATTGTCGACTGATATTTTGCAGCGATTTCTCTCTTCTTGTTGATTTCACTGCATCCGAGTATGTGATTGGATGTTGATTTATACTCGTGTCTGAGAGGGACTTTCCATCCTCTGTATCAGCATTGGAGAGCAATGAAAACCTATTTTTTGTAGGCGCTCCGCAATTGTTTGTGGCAGAGGGAGAAGAGGGTTTGTTACATGAAGGCAAACATCGGTTTATGCTGCTGGAGGTTTCACGGGGAAAGGCTGTCAACTTAGAACATCATTCAACTCATTCTACTGTTTTGCATAATCATTAGAGTGTTCAATTTCTTCATTCAGGTCATAGAAGTTTCTGACACAGGAGATAAAATGTAAAGTTAGTCTCAAAGGTGATCTTAGAGCAATTTGTTGAAGAAAATGATGCGTGTCTTCTCGTGTGATAGGCCAAGTGCGGACATCGTTGTAAGCTTCATTAACAGTAACAGTTTTTGCATTTGTTCGCAGCGGAATCAGTTAAAGACTAATTTTTCTGCACAGACTCGATGTCATGTACAATTGCTGACCACTGCAGGCGCTCACCACATAAATAAGAGAAACGAGATTCTTTGTCATGATCAGATTTTTGAGCTTGGTAAGGTTATGGGATGAGCGGCTCAAGCCTTTGAAACTAATTTTATAGTTCCTAAAAGGAGATGCGCGTTCAATCTCATCATAGAGATCATTGAGACGTTCCAAAGTTATGGTCTGAATATTGCATGCGCTATCAATGTCATCTCTGTTTATTTCTGTGAGACTATTGTCTCCAACAAGAAAAGTGTCTAGATAGGATTCAGCATAAGGCTTGTTACTCGCAGCTACTACCGGCGTAAAATCATGAGCGCTGATACAATAATTTAAAGCAAAAAGCTGTTCTGTAACCATTTGAGTATTTGATACAGTGGAAAAAATCGACGCTGGGCTTGGGGGACAATTTTGTCCCAAAACTTTATTGAGAAATGCAGCTGTAAGAGACAGCGTGTTATTTATTTCGTGAATAGTTTGGGAACTAGTCATTTGTTGAGGGTGTAAGTACCCATCAAAAGCGGTAACATGTCTGCTTGTATTGTTCTCCACTGAAAATCTTACGTTCTCTTTACGTGAAAATCTTACGTTGGTGTTGATGTCTTCGTCGGTGGTGAACAATTTTGAGCATTCTCAGTGAGGCCGCGGCCAGACAAACAGCATTGGAGCAGTGTAGAGCTGAGCAGAGCTGGCGCGGTGTTTGATGTTAGTGGTATTCCTATCAGGGTGGCCAGACAAGTAGCACAGAGCAGGGCAGGATAGCGCTGTGTGAAGCAAGCGCCTGCGGCGTTTTATCTTGGATGATAAAACACCGCTCGGAAGTCGGAAGCTAGCAGTCAATTGCACCCAAGAGTTCGTACGGGGAGAATGTCGAACTGCTAATCTCCTCGGTGCAAACTATTGCTGTGATCGGGGATGCATCTCGCAATATTTCGATCATAACTATGTTAATGAACAATGATCATTTACAGCAGACGCTATGGAAGTTAGTGCTAAGTGGGCTTGTATAGTTATTTATACGTATATAGGTATTTTCTACTTCATAAATTGGAAAACTAAACATATATCAAGCATTTTCTTCGCCAATACCGACATTTAAGGACAGCGTCCCCCATACGGAGCTTTTTTTTAATTATTGAATCTTGAGCAATGATATTTGGTTTACTGATAAGAAATGCAATTTAGAATCATTTACCTTCTATGAAAAAATGCGATTTTTTTGAAAAGAAAATGGGAAATCATTGAAAACGAAATTTTAGGGTGTCAAGGGAATGGAAAGACGTAGGCATTAAAAGGGTTTTCTGGTTAAACTTTTTAAATGTAAGCCGCTCGGGATTGGGCTTCAGTTTGCTTTTTGTTAGCTCATCTTTCTTCATTACTGTAGTCTTGCGTTTAAAGACAACGCATGCTGAACGGAACACCTTGTATAATTAAGTCAGTGGAATTTGGGTGTTTGTTTGTTCATAGCTTCAGCAGTCACCACTCGAGGCGGAGGTGCGTTGTGGGTTACAAAACTTGAATGCTTTATTTATCAGTTAATTTTGACGTGATAGCTGTGCCAATATTTTCATCAAATCATGTTTTTGTGTGTATCACGTTCGTTTTGATATGTTCATCAGCGAGGTCTTCAGTCGACCCCCAGACTGGGATACTCGGGGCAATCCCAGCCACAACCTTACCGGTTCCTGTATTTTTAGAAGAATCTATGTTCCACGCAACTTCGAGACTTCGAGTTGAAATCCGAAGTGTGCCAGGAGGCAGCTGTGGGTGGCGATTTCTGGAAACCGGATAATTCATTGGTTTCTATAATTGAGAGTATTTCCGTGGAAATGACTTCGCGTCTTCCCCGGCATTCATTCAATCCACAACCTCGCTTTCACTTCTACATTGGAATCGAAGATCAAACCGGCTCCAAGCAGTCGACTCTTAACAGCTTTGTTTAGTTCTTCATTTCGTTGTTGTGGTAGTACTGAGGTTAGAGTTTTGAGCGAATTGCAAATCGTTTATTTTCATTAACCATAGGTGTCCGTATTTATTATTCGATTGTTTTCTTATGCAATTCTAATTTGGAGTTTTCAAAATGCTTCTTGTCCGACGGTTTTTGAGCTACAGTGATGATTTTGGTATCATTGGATACGGAAAGACGTGGACATTTAAAAAACTCAAATGCTTTTTCCCAAATTTCTAGTTTTAAATAAGAAAATGGAAAAATTCGAGAGCAAACTTGGTTGTCGAAAAATGCGAATTTATGACGTCATTGCTTTTCAACAAAAATCAATTTCGAAAAACAATTTGAGATTTTGGAAAGCCCTTGTTTTTCCACATCCAATGACACCAAAGTCATTTCTGTAGCTTAAAAACTGTAGGAAGAGAAACATTTTGAAACCCCAAAGTTCATTGTTTACATTATAAGCAAAACAAAGAAACATGAACAATTTTCAACAAAAATTTAAAAAAAAATTTGGTTCAGGTTAGACCTCTGAAATCATTTCAGAGTAATACAGAGACATAGGAAATGGCATAGCAACGTCACGCCTTGAAGAAAAGGCCAAGGGGGAGGTGTAACATGATAAAATACCACTTTCCCCTCCCCTCCCCCCCATTCTTCAAACCCCCGTAGCGGGCGAACGAGTGAACGTACGAGTCTCAGTTTTTCACAGGGTGTACCTGACTTCTTACACTTCCTATAGCAGCAATAATCCCTATTTCTCAAATGGTCTCAAAATCCTGGATTCCTATGGGGGACGCTGTCCTTAAAAGCGTACCACTGCCGACCATTTTTATATTAGGTCTTTCGTGCTAAACGCACGGCACTAAAAGTGACGTAATTCAAACGCACTTTTCTTATGTTTCAACTAATAGTTTATAGTCATAAGCATTAACTTTTTTTCTCCTGAGTAATACTGAGGAAAGACAGGTTAGGTCATCTGTGAGAGGCAAATATGAAGAGGAGAGATCTTCAACTTTTTCTGCGTTTTATCAGCATTACATTGGTAAAAATGACTGTGAGAGCATGCAACTAAAAAAACTATTAGTTTCTCCAAAAAACAGTTGTGATGTTCGAAGTCTATGGGAAAATGGCAATTATATTGAAGCTTAGTGCCGCAAGCCAAATACAAAAGATACTTTTACACTCTGAGATTTTTTATTAATTAATTAATTCGAAATTTGGGTTGTTACATATATCCATAAATGTATACCTTTATACGCTAGAACGAATAAGTTTCTTGTTCTAAAATGTATCTATACGTGAAGCACTGCAAAATAATTCTTATTCAAGTATCTATAAGGTTTCAAGTCATTTGTCAGTGCATTTTTCACACGATTATTCTATCAGTAATCATAACTTGCATGTCATGCAATTAATTTCTTGTGGAATTTTCTTGAGCAATTGTAAAACAGTATAAAGCCATTTAATTCATTGTAGAGAAATATTGTAGAGAAATCAACAGTAAAATACGACAGTGTACGGATGGACTTGTAATGCTAACAACATAATACGTTGTATAGCCATATATTTAAATAAACATAATTAGATGAAATATTACCAGTTCTACAGCTATTTAATAAGCAAAATTTGAGGTAAATACAGTCATAAAGCACTGCTCTTCTTAGCGCCAAGATTGCAACTGCTACGGACGCAGGACTAGCCCCTGCTGTTTGTTTAGCCGCCTAACTTACTAGCATAAGCTAGCAGCTACCAGAGGGTCGAAACTGCTTTGCTCTGCCCTGCTCCACTGCTGTTTGTCTGGCCGCGGCCTGACGCAGGGCAGGGGAGATGTCGCTATGACGCAATCGTTGGGACGAAACGAGGGAGCTGGCGGTGCTGTGGCAGCTCTCGCCAGTGATGAGGTACCCTCTTTACTCGAGATCTTTGACTTTGTGGATGATGAATCTTCTCGGGCACAGTCCAAAGTGTAGGGTTGCAAGTCGAGTGTTGCTAGTGTGCAATTACTTGAACTCGCTTCGGGTGTGTGCGTAGTTGGTGTCGATACTTGATAAGTTAAGACGTTCTTTGAATTTTTTCAAGCGGCGCTAGAAGGAGTTTCACTCGTGTTGAATGAGGTATCATTCTTGCTCGATATTGTTGACCTTGTGGATGATGGATCTTCTCGGGCATCATTTAAAATGTGGGGTTGAAAGTCGGGTGCTGCTACTGTGCAATTACTTGAGCTCGCTTCTGGTGTGCCCGTAGCAGGTGTCGGAACTTGAGAAGATGAATTATTATTGGGAGCTGAATTACTACAAGCAGCGCTTGAGAGATTTTCGCCCGTGTCGGATGACTCTGATTTGCAGTCATCATTAGTGATACTTTAGGGGCTGAGAAGAACTTGCTGATATCAGACATCATGAACGTCCGAGAAGCCTATGTCATTTTGAGTGTTTGAGGACTTGAGTGTTTGATGGATTCACGGGGGCGGATTTATTGTGTCTGCCTTTCCACTTTGTGTCTGCCTTTCCACTTAGGGCTAATGCATTACGCTTTGTACTGAGCTTTTCGTACGAAGCTGCACTGGAAGATATTGTTTTTTCAGATGGGGCAACATTCCGAGTAGTTGAGTGAGTTCTATATCGATACATTGTGACGTTGATAGATAGGAAGAAAAGTTAAATTTTATTCATTGAGTTAAAGTAGAAGACATCGCTTTTTATGGTAGATGAAAAGAAACTGCCAATGGGAAAGCGAGGGAGGGGGGGTGTAGCCTGGAAAGAGAAGAGAGGGTGCATGGAATAAGGGGTGAGCGGGAGGGAGGGGCAGAATGCTCGCTCTCGGCAAAGATGCGTCGCTTGCTGTTCTGCTTGGAGAAGAAAAAAAGAAAAGAGAAGAAAAAAGAAAGAAAAGAAAAAGAAAGAGAAAAGAAAAGAAAAAATATAAAACTTTCCATTAGAAGATTGCTATGGTGAGCTATTCGAGAAACGTCGTATTGTTTAAGTTTGCCTCACATTGTGGAATTATGTTCTGTCTGTGAACACAGGCTTACTATGTTTAACATGACAAATTATTTCCGAAGTTGCTAGATCAAGTTTATTTAGTATTTTAATTTAAAAGTTCTTTCAAAGAAGAAGAATTTTTTTGCCCTTCTCACATTTAACGTCACTAGTTAACCAAAATTGTCCATCAAATGAACAAGATAATAATGTAAGCTAATTTGGTGAATCAGAAATTGATTGTGTACATTAGATATTTTTCAACATTCATGTTCTAATGTAACAGAAAAATAGTTCACATAAGATGGTCACCATTGTTTTTTCCAAAAATACGAGTTTGCCAGAGCACACTTTATATTTTGTTGCGACGCTGGAGACAACGGCACTTGTTGTTACACGCTAAGAGTGGAGGTAATTTAGAGGGATGGAGCGGGAGTTGAGGGGGCGGGGGTGAGCTTGTTCGCGGTTCAGGTCACCTCGAGAGCAACAACACAGCGGCACAGGTTTACACATCACGGTCACTCTGATCTGCTTGTTAAAATGATCAGAACTGAGTCACAAAGTTACTGAAAATCCACTTTCACCATTTAGTTGGGTAGAGGGTACATTCACGGACACATAGTTCTAATTTCGTATTTCGTGAAGTTTTCCTTCCCTCACATTCTGAACAAATTAGCTCCGGTGACTTGGAGCGTGCGTTCACGGTGAACGCACGAGTTCAGCTTTAAAGTAACTCGCTTTAATAGAAATCATACTTCTTTAAAAAACATTTCAGTAATAAAAAGAAATGTTTCGAACAATTTTTGGTCATTTTCAACTATCTGAAAAACACAAAAACACCGAGTAATAACATAGTCAAAATACATTCATAAGTGGAATCAATGACATTAAAAAAAAGAGACAGAGACTACCCTAATTGGAGAGGGAATGCTGATTGCGTATTGTTCAAGGTAGGTTTCTCTTTTAAAATGAACAGGGATTCTAAAATGCGAAGGTTAATTGTACCGGATGCAGAAGAAATTATTTTAAAATCGTCTAGCTGAACTGGAAGGACACAAATTTCTACATGAGAACGAACAGCAGATTGGGGAGGGGAAGAGAGTAATTGTTTAGTTCGAAAACTCCTACCGGCATGCTCAGCCACACGAATATCCAGGGCTCAAATGGTCGAACCAACGTTTTCAGACGCACACCGTGCGCAACAATATCTATAAATGACAGAGGAGAGAATGCGTTTAGGTAGTTTGTCTTTGTAATTGAAATAAGAACCTGTTTTATGCGCATTAAACAATACTATTTTGAAGTCGACATGTAAAAAGTATTTAGACAGCAACAAGTAAAGATCTTTTTTGAGCCTTTCGGACTGCAAGCCAAAGAACGGAAATGAATGATAAAATTGTTTCTTGCGAGGAGTAGGTAATGGAGTGATTTATGATTCTTGACACATGAAGTTACCAGTCATGATAGGAAACCATTTTGACAAAAAACAATTTCAAAACTCAAATTCGCTATGAATGATATGAAATGAAGAGCAGACACTGTAAGCCAAAGAGTGTAATGTTTTAACATTGTTAATTTTAAACATAAATGGGCAGAACCTAAAGAAACTCATTCTTAGGCCTGTGAATGTTCGTTTGCGAAAAACAAAATTTTGAAAACTGCCATCTTTACGGGTAATTTTACTAACCAAAAATGAGGGAGAATTGTGCTTCTCAGTTTCCATAGTAAACTTAATATTGGGGTGTTGAGAGTTCAGATACACCAAAAATAAATTGCAATGCATGGGACTTTTAAACAGTAAGAAAGTTCAATGTATCGTCTGTAAAATACCGGCTTGAAATCCACAGGACAAGAGTCAAGCCATCGTTGTTCTTGATAGAACATAAAAATATTAGCTAAAGTGGGCCCCAGTGGCAGACCCATACCCAACCCATCAAGTTGTGGATGAAAATTGTCACCAAACATAAAAAATGAATTAAGAACAGAGAGCTGAAGTAAGGTTTTGAACAGAGGCTTGGTGAGGCCACTAACTAAGTCACACTAGCAAATAAATAGTTCAGGCAAATGTCAATCGCTTCATGCAACGGGATATTAGTAAACAGGCTCTCGACATCAAAGGAAACTATAAATAGTTCGTTGGCATTATTAAAGGAAGTCACTTCCTCAACAAAAGATTTTGAATTAGGCACAGATACATGTTACACGTGAATAGTGTCAAAATAGGGACTAAAAATTCAGCAAGGTTGAAGCTGGGGTTTTGTAAGCTGCGAATGTAGGAGGGAATGGATAATCAACATTACAATTAGGTTTGTGAATTTTTGGCAAGACGTATGAAATGCCTGGACCGTACCCTGAGACAAATAAAGTTTCATACAATTCATCAGTAATTATAGCCGATTTCTTTAGTTTGCGAAGGAAATTATTAATTTCATCTTCGACGCGAAGAGTGAAGCTTAGAATTGGTTCCGTTATGACCTTTATCAGAGATTAGGTTGAGCATACTAATTAAAACTCATCTCTGCCTACCAGCACCACACCTCTTCCCTTGTCTGGCCGAGAGATAATAATGCTCCTATCAGCTGACAGTTTCTTTGAATGATCTATGTCAGTTTTGCTCAAGATACTCGAAAATATTTTGTACGGTTCAATAGAGTAACAGTACCGATGCGCAAGGCTCTTTAGCTCGGATCTCATTTTAACGAACTAGTCACGATTAATAGATTGAAAATTGAATAGATTGGATAGAATTAATAGACCGTGCCTTTGAATAATGAGGAAGCATGAATTTCCTTCTATTTCGGGTTAAATGGTCGGGACTACCAGTTTGTGCAGTTAATATTGTTTTAGGTCATTTTCGCCATTCATGGTCAATGTTTTATAAACGAAATTACATATGGAGAGTTTGCAGAGATCCGTAAGTTTAGATATCTGTACAATTTTAAATGAATCATTTGTGTGAGCATTGTTATCTAGACTCTTTACAGCTCTGGTGGCTCTTTTTTGCATAGTAAAAAGTATATTGGTTTTGTTTTTATCAGTTTCGTGTCTGCTTCTATTCCGTATTGCAGGTATGGTGAAATGAGCGTTCGGTAGAACATTTCCAAAGCTGTTTCAGGTAGGAAATTTTTAACTTTATTTAGGATTCCGATGGATTTCGATAACTTAGTACTAATATGAGCGATGCGCTCCTTGAAGGTCAAATGTTTATCTATCATGATGCCCAGGAACTTACATGAGTTGGTTTATTCTGTTTCACCTTCGGCAATTTTAATGTGTGGGAGAGATAGATTTTTCTCGTATGAGAATGTGATATATTTTGTTTTTAAGGCTTATTTTATTAGCTTTAAGCGCAATGAGACCTTATGAAGTTCATTGTTTATGCTCTCCGCAATTAGAGTGGGATTTTGATTCGGAAGAACCGCAGAAGCGTGCTGTCATCAGCAAAAAGTTTGAATTTGAAAAATGATGTAGAGTTAATAATATCATTCATAAAAATTAAAAATAAAAGAGGCACAAGGACAGAACCTTGTGGAACTCCATGGCTATGTGTCTGTGGGTCCAATTTTGCATCGTCAATGACAACGTATTGCTTCCGATTTGTTAGGTATGATCTGATCCAATCATTGGCAACCCCTCTAACAGTGTAGTTTCGAGAGTAATCTGTTATGGTCCACAAAATCAAATGCTTTTCGAAAGTCAAGAAATACAGAGAAGACAAGTTTTCTTTCATCTATATTAGAATAAAGGAATTGTAAATGATTTAATATAGCCTATGTTGTTAATTTTTTAGAGTGAAAACCGTATCGTTAGTCGAAAACGTTTGTAACCCACTCGTTTTTTTTCAGGTTGTTTATGCACGCAATTGCATCGGAAAAGTTGGTAGGCGTAAAGAAAAGGAGGTATGTTCACGAATATGATCCAGGTATTCCAGGGGATCAGTAGGTTCCCTTGGAATACCATTAGCTATAGTTTCCTCTACATTTACGAATAAATTGTTAAAAAGATAAGTAATCTCTTTCTTCTCATGGTATTTTACATTATCTTGAACAACATATTCAATTTTTTTTTCCGGCGTTATTCGGTTTATGGCAAGAGTTAAGGAGGCGCCAAGTCATTTTAACGTCAGCTTTAAATTGAGTAAACTTGAGCGCAAAGTAGCTCTTTTTTGATGTCCTTATCTGGTTCGTCACATAGTTTCTGAATCTGTTATATATTTCTCTATATATTCGCCCTTCGCAAAGGAGGGCTAGTTACGCTGACGTTTCTTCATATTTATCACGAAGTCTTCAGAAATCCAGGGTTTTTGTTTATTTTTCGGTGTAACTGTTCGAATTACAATTGGACAACACTGATTGTTTGCGGTCACTATAGTTTCAGTCAACTTTAGTACTGCTTCATCAATACTCGTTGCATTATTGTTTTGTTGGGAGATGTGCAATGTTGGCATTCATTCTTCTAGAACGGTGCGCATTTTTTCTAGATTTGATTCGTTTACTTCACGATATGAGTGAGTTTCAGCCCGTGTCTTGGTGCAAGCAATATAAACATTTTTCTTAATAAGACAAACTGGAAAATGATCTGATGACTCAGAAGTAATTTTTCCAGCAATAAAATC
Organism: Platorchestia sp. MABIK; assembly: GCA_014220935.1. Classification (NCBI taxonomy): domain Eukaryota; kingdom Metazoa; phylum Arthropoda; class Malacostraca; order Amphipoda; family Talitridae; genus Platorchestia; species Platorchestia sp. MABIK. The sequence goes on along the minus strand of JACJUY010002650.1, from coordinate 47,894 downwards.
AGTTGGGTCTGTCGTAAAGATATTGTCAAGCAGCGAAGCAGATTCTGCGGATATTGGTGTAGGCTCTGTGATGGTCGGAAGGAAAGATTTAGACTGGAAGGCATTTAGGAAATTGGAGGATAAAAAAAATGGGAGATTAGAAATTTTATTGATCAATTGCGTGACCTTTCATCTTTATAACATTTAAAAGTCTTTTACCATAGTTTTTGATAAGCTTTTCCGTAGTTCCAGATGAAATATTGTTCCATTCTTCAATGGCGATGCGTTTCAATTCCTGAAGATTCTTTGGAGCGCTCTTGTTGATGTTGACTTTTAATTCCTGCCACAAATTTTCAATAGGATTGAGATCAGGACTCATCGAAGCCCATGGCACCATCTTTATCTTATTTCTTTGGAGCCAGCTAGTTGTATACTTGGCCGTATGCATTGGATCACTGTCTTGTTAAAATACCCACCGCCTTCCAAGTCCCAAACCATAAGCGGATACCTTCTGGTTTTCGTCTAAAATAGAAATTTAGACATCAGAATTCATCTTTCCTTCAATCGCAACCAAATTTCTAGTACCCGATGTAGCAAAACCATCCCAAAACATCAGTGATCCACCTCCGTGTTTAACTGTTGGCACAGTGTTCTTCGGCAGGAAAGCTTCACCATTCTTACGCCAAACCTTCTTCACGTCATTGTACCCAAAAAGCTCGATTTTGGTTTCGCCTCTCCATAATACTCTCTCACAAAAGCCTCTGTCCTTATCCAAGTGTTTCTTTGCAAAGTTCAAGCGAGCAGCAACATGACATGTTTTGTGGATTGGAGTCCTTCTAGGTTGGCGTCCGTGTGGGCCTTCCTTGTTCAGATAGCTCTGGATAGTGCTACTGCTCACGCTTGTTCCCTGATCGTTCAATCTCTCGGCAATGTCGTCTAGCTTCACTCGTGCATTAGCATTGACATCACGACACAATTTTCGAGAAGTTCTCACCTAGAGTTTTTGTTTGCGACCACGCCCAAGCAACGTTTTTACAGTACCAAACTTAGCAAACTTTTTAATAACAGATTGTACTGTAGATCTTGGGATGCTTAAAAGCTTGCATATGTCGCTAAAACTATTTCCACCTTTGTGGCAGTCAATAATCTTCTGTCTGAGGTCCACACCGAGTTCTTTAGTTTTTTCCATCGTGGCGCTAGTGTACGAATGACAAAGCTCTACTCCTCTGGCTCCACGTTAGCTCTCACACAATTTTCTAGAATGATCTCACATCTAGAATGCTCAAGAACATTTTAGATTCAATTTTTTCCAATAAAACAAGTACAGTGGTAGATACTTTTATATGAAATGTAATGTTCTCAATTGTATGAATAATCTTGTTTTATCATGTTTCTGAAGTTTAGCTTGTTAAATCTTTCAAAAATAACATTTTGTTCTAGAAACTCCGAATTATTGTCACTAATATGTACTTCACATCCTATGAAAACTTATGCCTGTGGCAACTATAGTTTTTGAGTAATTCTAGAAAGTTTTGAAAGACGAGGGGTGCACGAATAATTTCGTCGCCAGCTGTTCTTATTATATTTCACCGAAAATAAATTACGATTCAGTTCAATACAAGTACAACCCACATCTGCTCCTCTTTACCTGTTAGCTGTATCCATTACAAGTTCCTCAGGATACTGATTGGAACAAACACGATTTAGTTCAATAACGGAAGTGGGACGCATTATTTCGATAGCCCTTGAGCGCATCATTACACCGCTACAATACATTAAAAACCTGGAACAATCTAACTCACCCCAAGGAAGGCTGGGCAATGTAGTACAGGGACGACAGGATACACTTCACCCACTCGAAGTTTAAGCGGTTCAGTCCAATCACATGGATCTCGAGAGGCAGGGGCCAGGCACCTTTCTTGCTTTTAACAATCTTGTCATGCGCCAACACACCTGATTAAGTAGAAAAAGTTAGCATCAGTTAACCGCATAGGATGCTCTTGATTCTTGACTAATGCAATACGCAGCGAGGGAGAAATTTCAAATTTTTTTAGACACACCCACACGCTCATATGAAGTTACGTTTACAGTGGCGCAAGACAA
>JACJUY010002650.1:28618-40308 GCA_014220935.1 Platorchestia sp. MABIK | reverse complement strand
AGTTTAGTTCTTGAAACATTTCATGATGGACATCCTGGCATTTGTGGCATGAAGTCGTTGGCCAGATCAGTTATTTGGTTTCCCGGAATACACAAAACTATTGAAGACATTGTAAAAAGTTGCCCTCAATGTCAATTAAATCGAGCAAAACCTAAGTCTAAATATGTAGAATGGCCCACTCCATCTCGTCCTTTTGAACGTATTCACGTTGATCATTTTTTCAACGAGAATAAAATTGTTTTCATTGCTGTAGATGCATTGTCTAAATATATAGAATGGGAAGTTTTACCATCCACGAGTGTATCAGATACTGTCGATGCCTTGAGAATGATTTTCAGCAGAAACGGGTTGTGTGATGTGCTCGTAAGTGACAATGCTTCTAACTTTTCATCTCAAAACTTTAAAGATTTTCTAATTTCCAACGGCATTGAGCACCTCACACCTCCGCCGTACTCTCCAGCAAGCAATGGTCAAGCTGAGAGGGGGGTAAGAGTCATTAAAGACCTGTTGAAAAAACTCTCGTCTTCCGAATCGTTCAAATCCCGTCTTGCAAAAGCGTTATTTCAATCACATTGCTTGCCTCATAGTGTCACAAAAATTGCTCCCTCTGTTTCGCTGAACAATCGTAAATTTGTTACTTCTAGAGATAGAGTTCATCCTAAATACTCTGTGTCCAGGTCTAAGCCTACGCATGTAACTTAATTTGATGTCGGTGATCATGTTCTTGCTCTGAATTTGAGAGATGGTCCCAAGTGGCTGAAGGGAATTATTGTTGGTAAAGTTTCTGTTAATATCTTTCATATTCAAATATTAGCATTAAATGCAATCTGGAAGAGACATTCAAATCAGCTGCTTCATTCTTCTAGTAATTTAGGATCTTTCAGTAGCAAGGCGGCTGAGCCTTCTACTTTGCAGCCTGTTAGCAGTTCACCTGTGCAAAATGAACCGCGTAGATCAGGTAGAATACCTAAACCTGTGATGCGAATGGGTTGCTGAGTTATGCCTTCCGTTTTTCATATATTCATCTAAAGGAAGGGAAATTGTTATATCTCGCAGTGAGCCTTGCAAGGCAGGCGCCGCCGGATGTCTTTGTTGCACTTGGGTTTCGCATGTCATGGAGCCGGAAGAGCCATAAACTGCCGGAAATCTGACCGACGCAAGTCCTTTATGGTGTCTTGCCTTTGCGAAGTTTACGAGCCCCGGAAAGTCTTTGTTTGACTTCCGGGCACGACTAGTTATAAGGAAGATCTGTCACCGATGGAATTAGTACATTATTAGGAGCGTTGCTGTGCGTATACTCATCTTTCACCCGAGTTTGCGGCTTAGGGAACTGAAGTGAAGTTAAAGCTTCTGCTACAATACCTCAAGTTGTGTCGATAGTACGACACTACACACTGCTACCCCCAAATCTGGCTCCACTATTGGCCTAACGACACGGCGTTTTGGTGATATCATAAAATATGTTTGAAATAAAGCTTCTCTATTGGCTAGCCGAACATGAGGAAGTGTATTTTCTCCCAAATGACCCTATCTTGTTTCCTCTACCGTGACATAGTAATGTAGAAATTCACAGATGATTTTTTAAAATCAAAATCAAAATATTTAATATTGCCACTTTTCTACATCGTTTGCAGAAATTTTTATCAAGAACGCAGAAATTATCACGAGGAGAACTTTGACCGCTTTTATAGCCAACATTTTGCACATAACGTATTTTGGTCGTTGAAAGTATTTCTTGAGAAATGGTTCTAAATGAAGATTTTTTTGAATCACAAGTCAATCAGGAATGTTCACAGCCGTGATTTCTCCCTCCTAAAATTTTAGATCAGTCTAGTTTTAGAGCAAAGCTGAAGTTACTCACAGCATCAGAAAATTTGCTGAAAACAAACATTAGAATGTTATTCAAAACAAAACGTAACAAGCATTATTAGAAACGGATTTCTGGTTTTATCCTATTTTTAAAAATCAAGACCAGATCACGGATTTGCAATATGGAAACCACGATTTCATCTTCTGATTCTATGAATTTAATAAAAAAATAATATTCCAACAATATCTTATTGTGTTTGAATAATGGAATGTATAATATCAAAATGAAAACTTGAAAAAACCAGAGCGTTTTTAAAAAAAATTTCCGGACATTTCCTATGTCTGGAACTTAATTTAACGTCTAAAGCGATCTCCTATTTCTTTTCTCCTTTTACCATGAAGAAAATGTGTTCCCTAAAATATTAACCAGTTTTCATTAAAATCCAACCAAATTCTCATGAAAATTAAATCCATAAAGTACAGAATGCTTCCATTCTTCTAATTTCAACTCTTGTCAACGTCCAAAAAGTTCGTCTTTGTGTGCCTCAAAAATTACTGTGAGCTACAAAATATACTGAAAGAATATTTATGAAATACTGCCCCACTATAATTTGCCTAATTTTACTGTTTTTCAAAAGTTTTACTATGCAGTGTACGTAAGTGATGTGATTCCTGGTAAACTATTGCAGTTTTTATTAAGAGTGTTAACAGAGAAGCTGGTGCAAAATAGCTAAACCAATGACTTTCATTTAATTTCTTTTTTTGTTATGTTTATGTGACAAGAAGCAGCTTGTTACTTGTAAACATCATTTCGTTGTATTGTTTTCGCAAAGTTTCTCCATCATTGGCTGACAGTATTTCAGAATGAAACGTTGATAACAAACTTTAATGAATATTGTCACCCATAACAAGATCTATCATAGATAAACAATTCTGAAAGTGCAGAAATCAAAATCAAAGAAATCAAAATGGAAGCAGAAATCAAAAGAGAGCTAAATAACGGCCTGCACCAGTTACTCCAAACACCTCCAGTTGGAACAACACAAACGGAACAGCGGCTACTCCACTTAGAGAGCATAATTATTGATGCATCCATTGTTGCCATCACTCCAAATTTGTGCATGAGAAGTTGTAATCATGCTTAATGGCATTTTCAGAATTGTTCATCTACGATAGATCTTGATATGAGTGACAATATTTATTAAATGAAAATCATGAAAGTATCATTAAACATATCATTAAATGAATATCATATCATAAAAGTAATTTAAGTCTTGCAAGTATTATACATTGAATTGTATACACATAGAAATAAAATACGCATTAAGTTAGAAACATTGTTACTTGTACTATTATTGTACATTGTAAGAGGATCCTACATTTCTTCACTTCGACTAACACGGAATTATGTAGAATGAATGGCAATATTTCCATTACTAGTGTAGGAATGTATCTGTGTAGTAATGTACTCATATAAATTGTAACCAAACGGAATCGTACATTAATACTCGGTGAATCGCATTTGTATATTTCTTTTAAAGATTAAATCAACAAATCGTCCGGTAATAATCTTTTGAATTTGCATGTATATGATTTCATATATATATATATATACTGTATATGTGATAGAGTGAAATTTCACGTACAAAAATATCTATGAGTGTAAATAAATCCTCGAAACTCCTATGAGTGTGTGTAACATAAAATTACCTCTTGAACATAAATATTTGAATGCATGCACACTGCCATCAATGTGGAATTTTAAAACAACTTTAATGAGGAGTATAATACGAAGTTTTTATAATTGACTTGCACCTTTTACACCGCTCAAAGATCTGAATCACACTCTGCCTATGATACTGGATACTTAGCACATTTTACGACAGCTTGTCATTAGATTGCAACACCGGCGGAAATTTTATGTGTTCCTCGCTGAGAGGAAAAATGACTGTCTTGCTCATCACATGCAATAGATACACTTGTAACACAAAAAAGCTCAAATTCACAATTGATTATGTCAATTTAAAACTCAACTTGGGGTTGGATAAATTTGAATTTGACTTGAAATAGTTTGAACTTGACTTGGATTAATTTGAACTTGACTTGGATTAATTTGAACTTGACTTGGATTAATTTGAACTTGACTTGGATTAATTTGAACATGACTTGGATTAAATTGAACCAGACTTAGATTAAATTGAACTTGACTTGGATTAAATTGAGCATAACTTGGATTAAATTGAATTTGACTATGATTTAATTGAAGTGAAAAAGGTGCAGTTACTAGTTACTTGTTGGTACATCTGTACGAAAACCTGCATGTAGTTTCTAATTTCTAATGCGTCGACCTTTCTGTTTGAAATTTAGAACCATTAATTTCCACTCATTTTACTCTCAGCAATATCAGCTGCTACCGTAGTTACTTAAACTCATGTACCAAAGTGGAAACTGTCCTCTAGGGCTTCTTCATCTATGAGCCACTGTCATATTTTTTCTTCGAATTTATTGGCTCTCTTTATCTTAGAATAACTTAACCAAAAAATCAAATTTTCCCGTTTTCTTCTCGATCTTTTGTCTACCATTTGCGTGGCTATTGTGATACCCATGCCGGTTAAAAAACTAAGTTTCCTCAGTGTTAAGATATTTCAAAAAACAATTTTATACATTCTATGTATCAAATTTATCAAGTTCATTTTTGCTTGTATTTTACTAGCTCAATTCGCATGCATTCATAAGCTAGTAACTCTAAATATCTAGCACAAGGCAAAAACCAAAATGAATCCATCATCGACCGTGGGACTACTCACGTAAATACCAAGAAAGATATTCAACGACCGACAACTTTCGGCCGTTCCAACTGTGTTGTCGATCGGTTAGATCAGATCCGTAAGCAACGGGTGTAGCAACAGTTTGCGGGTGACCAAAGATTTCATGCAACTCCTGCGCTTGGTGAAGTTTGTTTCTGGCGTGCTAAGTAATTCTTTAATTAGAGTAACTGTAAGTTTCAATCGACCGGCGCGAATTTTAACGAATTCAACAAGAATATTTCAGTCAATTGTATCCATTTCACACAGAATTAACTAGCCATTCTTCATGATGCAATAAAAAAGAGTTATTAATTTGCGTTCGATCGCTCAGCAAAACCAAGTTTGAATTATAAACAAAATTTAACTAACGCAGTTTGCAGAAAAAAAACAGAATATTCAATTTATTGCCTAGTCTAGTGGTTCAATTTTAGGTGACGAAGGTCCAGTCCGAGCATTTACTACCTGTGATGCTAATGAAACACAAGTTGGCTATTCTTCGAAATACAAACGTAGGCGTTTTAAAACATAACCACAGAAAAAAAGCCAATGACAATTTAACGAAAGCACCTTTGAGAAATGGACGATGCTTCGGTAGATTACTATTCCAACGATGTTTTGCTGAAAGTATGAGGGCATTTTCCGTAAGCCCGTCTGACAAAAGAATTTTTCGGTGAGTATTTTAGCAGCGTACTCGTGAAGAACGAAAACCAATAGCAAATGTTCGGGCTGCTGAAAAATTAATTCAATATTGAAGCTGTCTTGAAAAATCAACTGCTACACTACTAGATCACTTGTACCATTTGCACTTGGGAAGAAAATAAATGCATCACCGAACTAGACAGGAGCTTTCACAATCAATTTTCTTTCACTAAAATATGGAGATCACTAATTTTCCTTGTTCACTTGCTCCATTCACTCTTCAAAAGAAGATTTAGTCACCACTCAAGTAGACACGAGATATCGCTATCAACCGTCTTACAAAAAAAAAATTATAGAAGTCACTCAGTACACTAGCAAAGTTTTCTTCGCATCGGAACGGAATCATCAAGGTACATAGTTCGAAAAGCTCATTAATTCCTAACACTCGAGAAAAACAGGGAATCAGAAGTGGGAGAAATGACTGTCTGTTAGCACCAAAATTGCAGCTTCATCAATGCCAAAAAGCATGGTCGATCAAAACGACGAAGTTTCCGCGACCACATTAAAACGAACCACACTATTTTTCGTCGAAAAATTGCACTGGTCGTAATTACGATCTTTTCTCACCATACGACTGAATGACGGACTTGTTTGTGATTTTCCAGTATGCAGTCAACAGGTCTCGGTAGCGGCGCGTCGTCTGCTAATTACAGGGCGTTTGGACCGATAATTTTACTCTCGAATGGCATCAATTTGCGAGGGCACGGGAGCCGAACTTAGTAAACAACTGAAGCTGCGTTAAAACTCCGGCACCAAAAACCTACAACGGTGCAACTCTAAAAACCAAACGCCTCAAACAATCAATACGAAATGACCCAAAGTCATACAACACTGAAATAAAATAGAGTAAGCAGTTGGTGAACTTAAGACCTAAATAACGAGAATTACAGCAGCACAACTCATATACCAAACCAAAAAAAGGCGGTTCGACTCAATTACCAAATAACAGCGGCAGCGGTGGCACTCATATTCGAAACAACAGAAGCAGCGGTGCTTCTCCGATCCTAATCAACGGAAATAGCGGTTCAACTCTAGTATTAAATAACGGAACCAACATTAAAACTCAGGATCTAAAAGAAGGAAATATAACCAAAACTGAGATTCTGAATGACAGAAGCAAAATAAAACTCAAGATGCAAATAATAGAAACCGACGTTCATTTCGAGTGCGCCTCAGCAGAAGCAGTGTTACTGCAGCTTATTTTCTACCTGAAAAAAGCAAAGTGAAAGCCGTCGAACTCATTCTCCAAACAATGGAGGCAACGTTCAAGCTCACGTTCTAAATGATGTGACCAGCTGTTGTAAAAATCAAGAACCACACAGTTGTAGCATTTAAGAACCAACCAGCTGAAACATCGGCGTTATTTTGGTACCAGAAAGTGGAAACAGATGAACGACATCGACGCATTCATACACCAACTGTGAGGTGGGGATGCGAGCGAAGCCCGCGCCTCAGAACGCACGGACGGTCTACGTCCACGGATGAGGCTGTGTGCTAGCTTTAACTGTCGTCAGTTAACACATTTGTGAGGGCTGAACCGAATTTATATCGAGCGGTTTCTACACTTCGGTGACTGATGTAATGTAGCGTACACTTTCAAGATAATGTTTATTTGTAGTATTCGTCCACCTTCGTCCACTTGTGTCGCTGAAATTGTGTTCTTGTAACCAAACCCTAGCGACTGTATTTTTTTATAGCTTTTTAACCACCGTGGTTCAGCGACCTTGTTCCAAAAGCCACTCGCAGTTTGTCAGATGCAGCAACCATGCATCTGTTGTCAGTTCCAATCATCCCACACCCTATATCAGCTGCTGCCACTGCACAACTATTGTCGGCTAAATCAATCACACACATGTCGTCAGCTCCAACAACTACACACTCGTCGTCAACCAAAACAACTACACACCCGCCGTCAACCAAAACAACTACACATCCGTCGTTTACCACAACAACTACATACCCATCGCGACCAAAATTACACCCCCGTCATCAACCACAACAGGAAAGAGTCAGCCACCACACACCTGTCGTCCGCCGCAACAACCACCCGTCGTCAGCCCAACACTGAAGGGCAGCAGCCGCACTCACACCCACCGCCCGCGACGCCGGCACAGCGACAGTGAGGGAGAGCGGCCAGCAAAGCTGCGCGCCTGCCACCGCTGGCGCGCTGCTGTCTGGTCTGTGCCACGACTTGCATCACTGCTCTGCTTACCGACACTTTTCTGTTATTAAATCCTTCCCATGAATCATGAAGCGACCAAAAATTATGCAATCAGGTGAGGTTGCATTTTAATTAGATGATTTGTTGTGAGTTACGCAGGTGCTATTGTACTGTAGAAATTGCTGCTACAATACTGTATATGGGGAATTTTTACGCCGAACGTGATTAATCAGATCATCTTTTGAAGAGTTTGAGGTACTTATGCGAGAGGACATCGCAAAGACAGCAAATTTTTTGCTCTAATTCTCGATCATTTCAATGTCTTGCTTGATATATTTTAAGGAAATACTTTACTGACAATGACGTTTCTAATAACGGCTTTTGCTGTCAAAACTTCTGCGTTATTTGGCACATATATAATGGTGCATGAAAAAAATTTCCGGCTTTCAAAATGCAAACTTCGATGGGTCAAAAAAGGTTGGAGAGTTTTTCAAGATTTCATTACAATTCTTTATTTTTAAAAATTTTAAAAAGTATTTTCATCTCTATCATTGGTGCTCTGTAACATTTAGCTTCTTTATAGGACGAAGTATGCAAATAATTTCATTCGATTAAAATGATCGAAAAAAGGTGAACTTGACGTAGTGTAAATTTAATTGGTGCTCATCGTACTCAATGGAAAATTATTCACAATTTTTAAATTTAATTTCTGTTGATGACGAATAAATTGTGTATTGAATAATTGAACAGAGACGAAGCGAAAATACGGAGATCGCAGCGGCATGCAGGTTGTAAATCGAACATATACTGCCTCACAAGAAAATATTTGAAAATTGAGCAGTACATGCAAAATGAAAAATCTTTCACGCAGTACGTACAAAAAAGAATGGGACCTTTGAGTGACACATGCGTGATGGCAGTTGAGGGAGAAAGCTCGGAACTTTACTGAGGTAGAAGTAAAAAATTACTGTATAATGGAAGTGAATAAGATGTATTGAATAAAACTCACAGCATTGACTGATAAAAAACATGACGAAGTAAATGAGCAGAAAAACAGGGTTTAGTGTCTGTAGTTGGAAGAAGTGATAGAGTTAGTGACAACATGAAATAAAATAATATTTAGTAGTATTATTTAAGAAAAAATAAAAGTTTGCGTTGTCAAAAAGGAAAAAAACACTAAGTGGTCTGGCAATTGAAAAGTGGCAACTTGAGAGGCATCCAGATCACCATTTCGAGAGTTACCAATTTTGAAAATTGAATAGCACAACACACATCAACTAATGAATGCCTGCACTTCGCAATGGAAAACAACCATACACGCTTTTACTAATGACGCGTTTCCCCGCATGGATGTGCAAAAAATACGTTTAAGATTACTGAATGTAAATGAAACGTTTTAAATCAAAACATAATTAAATGTTAGTTTTACAGTCCGTAGACTTTGAGGAACATTGTAGGGATTTCCATTATGTGACAACACCTGATTTTTTATAATTTTGTGGAACAGTCATAAAAAAAATCATACTACGACATCAAAATATTTGAATAATTATAGCATAACATTTAATAGTAAAACTCAATAGAAAATGCCTATCAGTAGAGGAATTTATTGATTTCTCAGCACTTCTATTTCCAAGTTCAGGTACTTGTGTAGGCAATACATCGTTACAAATTTATTCCTTTTTTATAACCTTATTGCCAACTCATCACTCATTTCTTCATTGATTTCACTTGTATTTGCCCGTTCATTTGCTGTGCTGTAAAGCTTACCGTGCCTTATTCGTTTAGTCCTCTGTACTTAACTGAACTTACTCTCTATTGATTCTTCATTCCTGTGTTCAGTTACTACGAACACCTTCACAGTTATTTATCAATTTCGTTCACAATGCGAGACATAAGCACAATTACGGATTCCACTGGGGAACACTCATTTTGTTGCATATAAAAAAAGACCTGTCTAGAGTCAATTGGAGTGTGTTGATTTCAAATCTATGGTCGGTTTTTGTCTGCAAGCTACATGTTTTATGCAATTTGACATTTTCAATTTTTTCATATATAGTTGTTATAAGAAATTGCAACATCAGCCATTTCTTTCGCTCACTTGAGCCTTAAAGCAGTATGAAAGTAATTTCTGTATATTTATTAAGGCAAAAGAAACAGAACATTAAAATGTGATTTGAGAGTCAATTACACTCTTGTTTGTTGTGTTATATTTTTTGATAGCGTTTCATAGAAAACATAAATCTTTGTCCCAAAGTTAAATTAGCATCCTTCAGGACATCACCACAGCTGATGAAAGCTTATTAATTCATCTGTGTATTTTATTCAGGCAGGAATTTGCGTTTGTAACTTTTGCGTTTGTACACTTTATCTGGGCAACCACGTTTAATGCTCCAGCAGTAGTCAGCCATCATACTTTTGTCCCAGTACTGTTGGTAGCGTTCTTCCATGACCTTTACTCTTAATGGAATCGTTCTCTTAGTCCGTCACTCACAGCCCCCAGGTTGTCAAGGAAATTATCAAGGTGGCGGTTCAAAAAATGAAGCTTGATGCTCATGTTGCACCCAAGATCACGAAAAACGAGGAGCATTCAGTTTGCAAGTTCACTGTTGTTCTCCGCCTTATTGTTTCCAAGGAAGTTTTGAACGACAGCCGCAAAGGATAACCATGCTACGTTTTCTGAAGCAGTCATCTTAGTAACAAACTGATCATCAAGAATTAGGGTTCGAATCTGTGGGCCATCAACAACGCCTGCTTTGAGCTTCTCAAATAATAACCCTAGTAAAGCTGTGATGATGGGTTGGAAACATTCACCTTCGGTTTCCAGTGCCATGACAAATTGCTTCATCAAACCTAATTTGATGTGAAGAAGAGGAAAGATGATCTTATCTCTGTTTACAATTGGGTCTTGGATGATATTTGACAGGCCTGGTTCAAGGTTTTGTCACGAATAGGCCAATCCTTCCGGACCCAATGTCTGTCTCCTGCTCGGCTGTCCCACATACAGAGGAAACATGGAAACTTGGTGAAATCTTTCTGTTGTCTAAGAAGGAAGCTGCCCATTTTTAAGTCTACACAAGTGATCCAATTGTGCTCATGATACTTTAATAAGTCCATGACCACTCTCATATCATCATACCCTTTCCGCAAATGCACTGAGTGACAGACAGGCACTGCTCCATAAACTTTGCTGTTATGTAAAAAAACACACTTTAGACTGCGTTTTGAACTGTCTAAAAAGAGTCTCCATTCAGCAGGACTATAGTGAGGTACACCAAGTTCTTTGAGAAGCCCTGGTATGTCATGGCAGTAAACAAACTCTCTGTCTTTTGAAACGAAGGACACAAAAGTTGGTCACGCTTTCTGAAATTTGAGACTTCAACAGAGTGATCAACAAGATTTCTGCCTTGTAATCTTGATGCTAAAAGCTCTACTGCTTTCTTTGCCAGACCTAAATCCTGCACTAAACCATTCATTACAGCCTGGGGAAGAGGCTTGGGGACGGGGAAAGGTTCAGTGTCTGAAAAACAGTTCTTCGATAGTGAACACTTTTCTGACAATTCACTGTCACAACTGTCTTGTTCGCTTGTATCATGTCCAATTCCTTATTGTCCAATGAGGGAAAGCTTTTGAAAACTAGAACAGGACCTTCTTCAGAGTGCGGAGCAGGCCGAATAGCTAAGGGAATTTTCGGATTCGTAATCTTACGTCGGTTTTTCCTCTCAGCATCTTTTATGTTTACCATGCAGAAATAACAGTCAATTGCATGGTTGGTGGGTTCGCGTCAGATCATTGGAACTCCAAAAGGCAGACCTTCACGTTTTTCTTTGGTTCAGTCTCAAAGCGTTTCCTCAAAATTGTGGCAAACAACAAGGCGAGCCCATTGCTTGTCTTGATCACCAAGATGAACTTCAAAATATGCCTTGTAAGCACACTTGACGAACGAGGACATGTTACAGTCTCTGACGTTTGAGTGTGTAGCATCCACATATGTAGCAGAAGGCATCAGGATTGTTTCTGCAATGATGTCCCTCTTTGGAAGCCATGTTTCAGCAGAAACAAAAGAAGAATGATTAAAATATCAGAAGCTATCTATTTGTTTATATATATATTTATGTATATACGTCCATATATATTTATATAGGGGGTGTACCATACAGGGTGTTTCAAAAATACACGGCATAATTTCAGGTATGTATTTCCCACATGTAGAC